>VSMD01133538.1:0-14997 GCA_008750895.1 Mirza zaza
CCCAAAGGGCATGAACTGGCCCTTGGGTCCCTTGACAAATGAGGGTGGCACACGCTCACCCGGCATTCACCCAGCGCCGGGAGCTGGTGTGCGTGCTTCACGTCCATGAAACCATTTCATTCTTTACAAGTGCATGAGGCGGGCCCAGCTGTTATCCCTGATGAGGAAACTGAGGCACGGAGACAAGGCCGGGGTGAGGGTGAGGCCCAGAGTGAGTGCCTCCTTACGTTTTGTACCCTTGGGATCTTCCCACACTCTAGTCCTGACCTGCACTGAGAGGTCACGTAACTTGCTGAAGGGCACACAGCTAGTGAGCGCAGAGCTGGGGCTGGCGCAAGGCCGTCCGGCCCCAGCGTCTGAGCAGGTGCCGATGCAGCGCCTGCTGGGAGCTGGCACCAGGGAAGCTCTGGTGGGAAACAGACGCTGTCCCAGCCTACAATTGAGAGATTGAGAAAGAAAGAGAGAGGCGTTTATAAAATAAACAAATGCAGAACTGCAGCTGTGATGAGCGCTGCAAAGGCAGGATCCAGGGTGCTATGAGCATAATAACAGGGGAATCTGAGTCAGCCCCGATGAGGGCAAGGGTCAAGAGGACAGGGACAGCTTCCCTGCTCGACAGCTGGGCAGAGATCAGAAGCCTGAGTAGGAGTCGGTTAGATGAAGAAAGGTGTAGGGTATTACAGGTGAAGGCAATAGCACGTGCAAAGTCCCTGTGGCCGGAGGGAGCAGGGCCCCTCCTATGCTGAAATGGAGAAATGGCCGAGCATATACCTGAAGAGGTGGGCCACACAGAGCCCTGGTGGCCGGGAGTTTACCTTTATCCTGGGGGTGATGGAATTGGGCTGGAAGGAGCTCCTGGAAAACAAACAAATGGAGGCAGGGCCAGTGTGTTTGGTAATCTGTAGAGGCAGTTCGTCCAAACTGGAAAGAGACAAGAGACACTGAGAAGCCAAGACGTGGCTACCAGCTGGAGGTGGAGGGTGAGGATGAGGAGAGCAATAGCTCTCCAACGAGTTTCACGTTTCGCCATTCTGATGGGTGTTGCGGAATCTCATTGTGGTTTGACTTTGTATCTCCCTGATGAATAATAACAGTGAGTGCCTTTTCATATCGATTTTGCTCATTCATGTGTCTTCCCCGATGAAGTTCCAGCTCCGATCTTTGGACCATTTTTGTTCTGTTCTGGCCCATTTACAAAATTGGATTGTTTCTATTTCTGTTATTGATTCATAGTAATTCTTTATATATTGTGGATGTGACTATATATTTTGCAAATATCTTCTCCCAGTCTGTGGTTAGCTTTTTTTTTTTTTTTTTTTTTTACTTTCACAGCAGTTTCTTTCAATGAGAAGAGTTTTTAATCTTGATGAAGTTCAATTTATCCATAAAATTCTCTTTTTGTGGTTACTTCTTTCTGTGTTCCGTCTAACAAATCTTGGCCTTCCCCAAGATGACAAGGATATTCTGTTTCCTTTAAGAAGCCTGATGGTTTCAACTTTCCCGTTGTGAGTATGGCCCTGCTGGTACCCGGGAGGTGCTGACGGTTTGGGTGTTATTTTCTTTTAGAATGTCAGCTCTTCTAATGGTTCCATCCGCGCATAGTCAAAGACCTGGTTGCCACTTGTTTTTTTAATTCTGGCCACTAATAACCTGCTCCGCAATCAGGTAAGCACATTGCCCCAACCCTCTAGGCTTCCAGAGGGAAGAAGTAGAATGCTGGTTCCCAGGGAGAAAGTGTGCTTGCACTTTTGGTTTGTTGAATCACTTCTGGCATGGTACGTGGTGCTGGTGAAATCTTATTTCCTTTATCTTTATAAAATATTTAGTCTTTTAATTATACGAACTGCCAAGGCTCTGGTGCATGGTTTAGTCATTTCCCAGCTGAGCTCTCAGCACAATCTCTCGGATGGCCTCTTTTTCTGAGCATCTATCACACGTTTGCAATCTCTCCAAACCCATGAATCATATATTTAAATGCTTTCCATATCCCATAATTCTCCTTTTACTGCTCTATTCAGTTAATTACCTTTGCTCCTATTCATCGGAGACATACAGTTTGGGGCTGGGATTTGGAGAGAGAGAGAAAAAAAAAAAAATGAAAACCGAACTTCATAATGAAAGTTCCTTCACATTTGTGAGGTTTAATCCGGGTTTGTGTTTCAGCTTGCACTTGGAATTCTTTCCCTAACTGCTTCTAAGTAATTTCATCTGCCTCTGGGTTGGTTCCTATCTTTAAACCCATTGGTATCTTTAAACCCTTTGTGTGAGGATCACCGTCAGGATTTTGTTGATGATGTCTTCACATTTGATACGTTTCTAACACATCATCAGCATCTCACCCATTCATGTCGACCGCAGGGCCGTATAGCTCCATTTCTAGAAAGAATTGAGAATTTTCAAATGTGCACCAGCATAGCCAGCTGGTGGGTAACGATGCTATATTTTAAAATAGCAAAAATGAAAAGCATTTGCAAACATTGTGTGTGTGTGTGTGTGTGATTGGGGGTAATAGCTAAAGGCCCGACTATGATGCTATTAATACAAGCCTAAGACTGATGAGAGGGAAACAGAACATTCACCCAGTGCTGGCAATCAGACCACAACCCTACTGTTTCATCAGAGTGAGATAAAACTTAATTCGAAAGCTTTATCAGTTGGTAGAAATTCCAGCTAGGGAGACAAGCAAACAAATGAAAGCAGATGTCCCTCCTGTGGCTTCTGGGGCCGGTGTGATGTGAGCTCCCTGCTCTCCCTGTGGCCCCATCTCCTGCCATCTGCTTTAAAGCACACTGGTCTCCTCACTGTTCTTCAGACACACCATGGCCATTGCTACCACAGGGCCTTTGCACTTGCAGTCCCCACCCCTGAGAATGCTCTTCCTGGACTCAGCTCCATCACCTCCTTATACCTGGATTCCAAAAATTGCCTTCTGAATGAGCTCTTCTTTGGCTCCCTTAACTAAAATTTCAACCACCAACACTCCAACACGCCCTTCACATTCCACTTCCCTGCCTTGGTTTCCTTGCCTTAGCACTTGTGACCATGAAGCACACTGTGTATTTTACTTATTTTATTTATTTATTTATTTATTTATTTATTTATTTATTGCCTTTTCCTCCCACTAAAACGAAGCTCCACAAGGGGAAAGATTTTTGTTTTATTCTGTGCAGTGCTGTATCTCCAGTGGTGGCACACGCTAGGTGCTCAATAAACATTAGTTGAATGAATAAACAAATGAAGTCACAAAAATGGCTAATTCTCGAAACAGGAGAACAGAATAGCTGTGGGAGAATCATCAATGTCAATGTGGAAACTGAGGAACGTCAAAGAAAGCACAGTTGGTAAGACAAACTCTGCTAGCTGCCAACTCATCATCCCTTCATCTCCTCATGTTTTCCGTAGAATCCTGATTTCGGGAAAAGCTGGCATGGCAGCCAATCAAAAACTCCATTTCCCAGCCCCCGCTTGCTGTTAGGAGCACTCTCTTGACTCAGTTCTAGAAACAAAGGGACATTGTTGAGTGGTGTTTCTAAGAAAGCACCTTAAACAGTTTACTAACTCAGCTGGTGGGGCTCCTTTTGCCCTCTCCTCTTCCTCTTCTTTCTTTTCTAAAACATGGATATGAGAGTTGGCACTGGAAGGGCCACCCTGTGAGGCTAAGGCCACACCGAGGATGGACACAGATGCCCGAGATGGCAGAGGAGGGTAGAGGGGTCTGGGGTGGAACATCACTGTTGTGTCACCAATGGGCTGCCTTCCTCAGGACCTCATTCTATGAAAGAAAAATGGGCCCCTTGATGGTCTAAGTTATTGTTCTTTGGGGTCTCAGTGACTAATAGTCACTAATGCTGTTCCTAACTCAAATTGTTGGACACCATCAAGGCACCTGTTTTGCTTCCTTTGAGCAACCAGTGGTCATCTTGGGACACTCTCCAATGGACCACGCATGGTTGGAGAAACTACGTTGTTACCTGATTATGAAGCATTTTCTACTCGGTGCCTGACTATTGTAATGTCCTTGTTTCACGGCCATCCTGCTACCATGGAGCTACATCAAATGCGCCCAAGCTTCAAAAACAAGAGTCATTACACACACTTGGGCTTGTGTTGAAAATGACAGAATCCTGTAATCATCAATGATGGCTCTGAAGTAGCTCTAATTTCCCAAGGCACGGGCCTGATCAAAGGGCGCTTGAAGCAAACCACACTAATAGTGACTTGATGTGGTTTGAATATTTGAAAATCACCTTATTCTAACTTTAGAAATTCTGGACCATACCTTTCTAGAGGAAACCAAACGTATTTGTCTGGCTCCTGTGTTTCAGATGTGTTTCTGGGGACTGGTCCTCTCCCACCCCCTCTATCCATATTGTTAATGGGTACCATGATCTTAGTAAGATGTAACAGATGATTGGTCCAAGCTGGAGCAGCTGATGCAATGTGGGCCAATCAGAGCCCTTCCCTAGGATTTTAGAGATGAAACCAAGATCTCTCTCTAAGGAAACTGAACATGTATAGATTTGGGAGCTTTTATTGGTCATGTTTCACTGCTCAGAATGAGAAACAGAAACTAGAAGGCAGAGAAAAAGGAGAGTGAAGCAGAAAGATATAAAATGTGCGTGTGTGAGAGGTGAGAGAGAGAGAGAGAGAGAGAGACATAGAGGAAGAGAGAGATTAAGAGAGGAAGAAAAGGGAGGGATAAGAAGCCAATGAGACAATAAACTTCCTTGGTTCCCCCCAGGTAGTTCTAGTGCGTGGTCCAACTCTTGACTTTTACCAAATTCTAAGGCTTCCTTTAATAAGTCTCTTTTTTTTTCATATTAACTAGCTGGAGTCCAGTTCTGTAATTTGCAGCCGAAACTTACCTACCACATAAACCTCTAAATAATCTTCCAGAGTTTGAAGAATAGTCAGTGATTCATGTGTAGTTTCTTAAAATTACACACATATATATTTCGCACTTTGGTATCTTTCATTAAACCACATTCAGTGAGCACCTACTATGGGCCTTGTGGCGGGAAGGAGGAAGGCATATTCCTGCCCTCAGGGATTTCACAGTCTAGCAGCAGAGATGGTTATGTACTCACCTGACAGGTATGATCATGTTTAACCCCTGTCGACCCTATGAGAGACAAGCGATCTCCATATGTAATCAAAATAAAACTGAAATTCACAGTAGTTATCAATTTTCTTAGGGTCATGAAGTCTTTAAGCAGAAGAGACTGCTGGAACCCCTACTCAGATTGGCCTTACTCCAAAGCCATATTCTAACCACCACGCAATATTGTAAACGACCTATAGCATGCCTCTAATAATGGACCCCCATTTTGAAAAACTGCTGCAGAAGGTATGGCCATAATGGTTTATCCTCCCCGATAGAAGAACTTCCTTCTTTCAGCTAAGTCCCACTCTATCATCAGGGCTGTGGAGCCCACTCCTACCCCAAAACCATCCCAGAAAACGTCCCTTGCAAACTTGCAGCCTTCCTTTTACACATATTTCCAGATAGACTCGAACATACCTTAACAACCCTCCTCCACGCCACATTGTTTTCTATCTCCCTCTCACCTCCCCTTCTCGAGCAAACTTACTAAAAGATCTCTCTGGACTTAATGTGTTCAGTTCTTCACCTCCAAATACCCCATGAACAGGCTGCAAACTGATTTCTGCATCCATCATCTCACCCAAGTAACAGGTCAACATCCCTTACCCAGCGACCTTTGGGTTATCACGTACCATGGACTCTCTCCAGGACTTGTCTCTCTTGATCTCCCCCGAGCGTTTCATGCTAAGGGCCAACCTCCTCCCTCCTGAAACACTTTATTTCCTTCTTCTTTTTATAAATCTATTGAGATAAAATTCACATAACATAAAATCAACACTTTAAAGTGATTCAGTGGCATCTAGTACATTGACAATGTTGCACAACCACCACCTCTATCTTGTTCCAAAAGATTTTCCCATCACTCACTCCAGAGTAAAACCCTTTACCCATTAAAGAGTTTATCCAATTTCCCACTCTCCCTAGCCCCTGGCAACTACCAATTCATGCTCTGTCTTTGAGGATTTATCTATTCCGGATATTTCATATAAATGGGATCATATAATAGGTAACCTTTTGTGTCATGCTTCTTTCGCTTAGCATAATGTTTTAGAGGTTCATCCACGTTGTAGCATGTATTATTAATAGCACTTCACTCCTGTTTATGGCTGAATACTATTCCATTGTATGGATATAGGACAATTTGTTTATTCATTCATCTGTTAATGGGCATTTGGGCTTTTTACTTTTGAGTTATTGAGTACTTCTACGAACATGTGTGTACATGGACTTGTTTAAATACCCAAGTCCAACTCTTTTGGGTATATACCTGGAAGTGTAATTGTGAGACCATGTAGTGATTTTCTGTTTAACTTTTTGAGGGACTGCCTCTTTTCCATAGGGACTGAACAATTTTACATTCTTACCAGCAACGTACGAGAGTTCTAGTTCCCCACATTCTTGCCAACACTTGTGATTTTTCACTATGACCATTCCAGTGGGTGTGATGTTGTGTCTCGTTGTTATTTTGATTTGCATTCCCCTAATGACTAATTACTCACTTTCGTAATTTGAGATTGAGCATCTTTTCATGTGCTTATTGGTTATTTGTATATCTTTTCTGGAGAAAAATAAAAAGTTCTTTGCCCATTTTTTAATTGAGTCATTTGTCTTTTTGTTGTTGTAAGAGTTCTTTACATAGTCTAGATATTAGACCCTTAGTAGACATATGATCTGAAAATATTTCCCCCCATTCTGTAGGCTGTCTTCGTACTTCATTGATTATGTCCTTGGATGCACAAAAATTTTTAACTTTGATGAAGTCTAATTTATGCTGTTTCCTGTGGTTTTGGTGTCATATTAAGAATCCATTGCCAAATTCAAGCTCATCAAGTTCTAATCCTATGCTTTCTTCTGAGACTTTTATGGTTTTAGCTCTTATATTTAGGTTGTTGATCAGGTTTGAGTTAATTTTCCTGTATGGTGTGAAATAGGGGTTCAACTAAACTCTTTCACAGGTAGATATCTAATTGTCCCAGCATCACTTGTTGAAGAGACAATACTTTCCCCATTGAGTGGTCTTGGTACCCTTGTCAAAAATCAATTGACTGAAGCTATTAATATCATTGAGATACTTTTTTGCCTTGGCTTTGGTGACTCTTGCCACTCTCTCTGCCCCCTGTGCAGGCTCAGCATCTTTTACCCAGCCATTAAGGCTCGGTCTTGTGCACATTTTCTCGATCATTTCATCCTTGCTGTCTAGGCAATGCCTCGCTTTAATTACTGCTCATTTTTAGATGGCTCAAAAATGAAGATTTCCAGCTGGGTCCTCTCCCCAGAGCTTCAAACGTGAATATCCAGCTGCACTTGCATGTGCCCAGCAGGATGTCACAAAGGCATCCAAAATCCCCATGTCTAGTACAAAACTACGGGTCTTTCCCCCAAACCTGGCTCTCTTCTGATGTTCTCATTTAGTGAATGGTGCCATCAGGTCTCCTGTTATTCAAGCCACACCCTGGGAGTCAGTCCTTCTCCCTAACCTGCTTTGACTGATGTCCCAGTAAGTCCTGTGAATTGTGTATCTTAACTATCTCTCAAATCTGTCCACTTTTCTCTCCATTAGCACTTCTCTCATCAAAGCTACCTTCATTTCTCCCCTGAACTCTTGCACTAGCCTTCTCTTTTGTCTACTTCTGTCTCTTCTTGCCTTTTTCAAATTCTCCTCCATAACTACAGCCAGAGCAATCATCTAGAAAAATGAATAGAATAATATCAATTATTTTTAAAGAGTTCCTAAAACTCTTCCCATTCTTCTTGGGATAAAGGTCAAAATTCCTGGCATGGCCTCACAGGCCTTGAGCCTGGGGCAGCCTCCTCACTGGCCTCTTCACTGGCCTCCTTTTGCTGTCTGCACTTGAGTCATGTTGTCCTTCTCTCAGCCACTCAAATGCATGATGCTGCCTCTTGTCACAGGGCCTCTAAGTCTACTGTTCCTTCTGCCTGGAACATATTGCTCGTCTCATCCCTGCAGTCCCCTGGCAACACTCAATTCTCCTTCAGCCCACCCTAATTTCCAAAGGAAAGTTGCTCTGACCTTTCTGACAAAGTCAATTCCCACGGGATTTATCAGAGTTATACTTTCACTTTTATTTGTGGAAGTCTCCCCAAGAGTGCCTAAAACCCTTTAGAGAAGGAGCCATGCTTGCTTTTGATCACCTCTATAAAATCAGCCTGGCACATAGCAGATACTCAATAAACATTTATTGATTGGTAACTTGAATGACTGGTTGAAGAATAAGTGAACAAATGAATGAAGACATTATCTTCCATAAAACTTATTCTAAAGTATACTCCTCATGGCAACAATGAGAGTGATCAGGAAGTACCTTATATTTCTATCTTCTAATATTAAGGTTTTTTAAACTAAATTTTTCTAAATACAATTTGATACATGTCATCTTAAAAGTGAATTACCATTTAATTTCCATAAAAATATAAATTTGAAATACATGGAGATAAACTTAATAAGAAAATTTGAAGGAATATATGGCAAACAAAGTCCATAAATATTATAGAGGAACACAATTTTTTAAAAATAAATGAAGTGACATACCATGTCCATGGATGAGAAAGTTAATATTGCAGTGATGTCAATACTTCCCAATTATAGGTTTAATTCAATTCCAATAAAATTAATTTATTCATTTGCACAATAAAACAAGTTTATTGGCCAAGTAGTAAGTTCTTATTGGTAAGTATTAAATGGCAGAGAAATTTCAACATTAATCCAAAAATCAAATTGCTAGTCTACTGAAGATATTGTGAAAAAGAAGACTAAAGAATAATGAACTGACAAATATGAAAACATAAAACTACTGTTATTAAACCACTTTTTACTGACACAAAAATAGACAGAGATCAATGGAACAGGACACAGCTTAGAGAATTTCAAATCCTTGGGAAAATGAATGCAATAAGCAGTTTTAGAACAATCAGTTAGCTATTTGGAAAAACAAAATTTGATTTCTATCTTACATAAAAATAAATTCTAAATAAATACAAATTATATCCAAAAAATGAAAGGATAAATACTTGAGTAGAATATTCAATAGTTATCTGTTTTCAAGGGGAAGAAGATGCTTCTAATTTTCAATGTAAATGAAAAGACCAGGAGGGACTTGAGTGGTAGGTGTGAATGCATAAAAATGGAAGAAACATAATATTTTTTAAAATAATTAATAACAAAAGATAAATGTCAATTTAGGTAGAATGCAAAATGTCTTATATATGAAGGGTTAATATCTTGAAACTATGAAGGATGTGTACAAACCAGTAAAAACCCTCTTAAACAAATTGTCAAAAAAAATCCAAACAGCTGATTCATAAGAGAAGAAATTCCAACAACCAATAAACTAATGATAAATGTTTAACATCACTAATAATTAAAAAATACAAATTAAAACAATGAATTGCCATTTTTCCTCTTATCACATTTAAAGAGTCAGCAAAAAGGAAGAAATTATAATAGACACTTTGAAATACTGCCGGTGGTAAATTAAACAGATGTATTATTCTTCCTGTAGTTTAATTTGGCAAAATGTATCAATCAATAGTCTGGAATATATTCTCTACTTTGAACTAGTAATCCCACTGCTAGGAATTTTCTCTAGCCTAAGAAAATGATCAGAGATGTATACAAATGTATATATATATATATATATATATATATATAGAGAGAGAGAGAGATCTTTATTACAATGTTTTCATTATTTATAGCCACAAATTAAAAATAATAAGCAAGTTTAAAAATATCTAAATGTATTAAGCATGTGTACATGATGGAATACTAACAGGCATTGAGTATACATTTTAAAAAGAATATTTAATGAAATTTCTCACAAAATAATACAGTGAATGGAAGAGAGGGTGAGATAAATATATAAGATTAAAGTGTGGAAAGAAATACAAAATGTCATTGATAATTTTTCAATTGATAATTGGTAAGCTTATGGCTGACTCCTATTTATTTGCTATTCTTTCCAGCATGCTTTTAATTTTCTAGCAAAAGAAGGGTATTTAAAATTTTTTTTCCTTAAAATTTTTAACATAAGTGCATTATCATTGTAAAATGTTGGAGTAATGGGTTAATATATAGAACACCTCTTTCCCTCTGTTCCTGTCCACCTCTCAAGGGTGACCCCTTTCCTCTTAAAGGTTAGCATAACCTTCCAGACATTTTTCTGTATATTTCCATATGTGTATGCACATAGCAACTATTTTTGTAATTAGAAAAAGAAAGTTATTCAATACAAAACAAAACAAAAAGAATTAAGGGAATAAAAAGAGAGTTGCCTGGATATTTTAGTAAATTATTCAATAACTAAAACTTACAGACTGAAGTCTTTGCCTTTATTCCAGAGTAAAATCATTCACCACACCTTCTAAACAATTTTTATGGGAAAAATTCTAAAATTGGGGTAGTGGCCAAGATGAATTAATGAAGAGCTCACACATAGATGAATAGCAAACTATCCTCTGCCTCTTTCTTTATATCACAAAGTGTTAAGCACATATCAATTGATGATCATTAAAAATGTTCATTAAAAATGTTAGAAGTTGCAATACAAATAAATAATAATAATGATAATAATATAAAAAAACCGAGCACACCAGGAGGGCAGAACAGCCCACGTGGAGTATCTGCCACAGGACAAGCCCCTGTTCGCTTCCTAAACGCAGGAAGGCAAGGGCGAGGATATGAAAGGGCTCTAATCCTGTTCTGCTTTATGACTAGCTTGAGAAATGACCTCTAGCGAGATCTGGCCCTTGTTCTATCCAGCAACTAGATTTTTCTTACAGAAAATAAATTAAAAAGGTGTGACCTTGCTAAAGGCTGGCCGAGAAAATGAGGTACATCTTGTCACAAGCAGAGGAGCCTATTTGTTCAATTTGAAAGGCTGCCGCTTTGCTCTGATTAGAAGTTAAGATAAAGGCCGGGGATGAAAAGAGGAGAAACATTTCCAAGCGAGGAAATTAAAGAGCTACACTGGACACCCTTTCAGCACTACAGCGGGCTTTTTGTGCGGGGTTTATCGGGCCCCATCAGCCACACCTTGTCCCCGTGCTTGAAGCTCTCTCTCCTCCGGGCACACAAAAGGCTGCCGTGTAGGCAGAGGACGAGGAGGCCCTGGCTGATAGCCATCGGGGGCGCCCACCCTCTTCCCTGCGGGTCACAGCAGTGGAAAGTGACCCACCCAAATTTGACTCCCTGGGTAAAAAGACTCAAAGTCATGTCACCGGGTCCACTGAAAAGGGGCCCAGTCTAGAAGCTTCACACCTGGCCTGCCAATAAATGTAGCACATCTTGGAGAATTTCTCCAAAATTGGCTCAAATCAACGGGCACTGAAATGCCTTTGTGTCCATAAAAGTTTCAAGCCAACAGAAATTCCCGCCCAAAGCCCCCGAAGCAAAGAAAGCTTCTTTCAACTCTTATCTTCATTTTATAGACATCTTTTGTGCTCCAGCATGTCTTTCAACTTTTGAAGCAATAGCTTGCAAGGGAAGGAAGGGGCTAGACCAAAAAGTGCTCGGTTTTCCCATAGGCTCTAAATGTACACACACCACCGTTCCATGCCCTGGGACCCTTTATGGAGTGAGGTTCCAAAGAATAAGGTGGACAGGCCAGATTCCTCAGCTAGAATTCAGCAGCCTTGATTGTAGGAAACCAACTCACCTTTCCAGTCTTATTGCTGTGTATTCCTTGCCACATTCCAATCCTGGACTAGTTTCCACTTTTCTGCCCTCATGCCTTCGCTCGAGCAGTTAATGCTGCTAGAGTTCCCTTCCTCACCCTATGGTTCTTTGCAACTTCTAGCTGTCTGCACCGCCATTTGTGTTTATGTGTTTTAAGGTTATCTTCTCCATATCCAAAGAGTCTACCAGTTTGGGGAGAATCTTTCGCCTTATAACCACAGTGGGAAGAAGGTATTCAACCCACTACGAAAGCTAGAAAGGGCAAGATTTTTTCTATTCTAATTCTTGGCGGTGGACTTGCAGGCGTGGACTCGGATTGCCCAGTCAAATGCCCACACCTGGGCCGGGATTGTTGCAGGAATGAATCAAAGATGCAGGACAGCAGAGGACCACGTTGGGAGTCCAGCAGTCGAGGGGAGGATCCAGCAGAGATCCTGGAAGATCTGGAAGAGTCTAGGACAGCAATGCAATGGGGCCATCCCAACCAGGTTGCTCACTGGGCTGACCTTGGCCAAGTTCCTCACTGTTGGCTCTGCCTTGATTCACTCCCAGTTTTCAACCAGATTCTCAAGATTTCCATGGATTCTTGAGCTGATACATTGTTTCCAATAAATTCCTTTTCTTCTAAAGAGAGCTCCTGCCCATTTCTATTGCTTGCAACCATGAACACCAGCTGCTACACCCTCTCTCAAGGTACGGTTGTCTGTTGCCATGTCAATACAGTTTTCTTAGGAGTATCCATCTAGAATGCACCTCTCCTTACCCTCAGCTCCCCTAACCTTGGTCCTATCATTTGGCAACTATTGATTGGGCATCTACTATGTACTAGACCCTGCATTTGGTGCCAGAGATCAGAAGAGAGAGAGTGAGAAAAAGAAAGCATGATATTTTCCCGGGAAGTATGAAAAATGTTAAAAGCCCACTATTAAGTAACCATAATTATAACTGAAGGGGAAACACAGGTACAATGGGAACAAATAAAAAGCAATAGAGACAGCTGGCAGGGCAGGTGGGGAAGGAATGCTTCCCCCCATGGGGAAGAAATTCTTGAGGTTCCATGTGAGCACTGGGTGGGAATTAGCCAGGAGGCGTGGAGGGGAGCGGGGTGCAGGGTTGGCTGAAGCAGGCAGCACACTGTCCAGAGTCAGGGGCCAGGGGTCAAGACAGGCCTGAGGTCCAAGGAAGAATGGGGAGACCATGGGCTTGGGAGCGGCAGAGAGTCAAGTGAGCTTGGTGCAAGATGATGCTGGAGAGGTGGGCAGGGCCATGTTAGGGCTTGGGACATCCCTGCCCACTGCCCAGACAGCGATGGCTGCCCCATCCCAGTGACAGTGCCCAGAGTATACATTCTGTGACCCTGTCACCATAAATACCTTTGAGCCCATCAGAAAATGCATGCCGATTTTCTTTTTCTGATACTATGGTCCCCATAACTAAACTACCGCTGCTTCATGAGGGCAGACACCGTACCTTCTTGGTCTCGATCATATCCCGTCATCCCCCTAGATCAGGAGCCCAGCGCATATTTGTGGAGTGGAATTGCCCGCCGTGCACTGAAGGTCCTCCGTTGCCATCTCCCCGATGAACTCGGCATGACTTCCCAGGCTTAGTGGCTCTCCAAGCTTTGTTTTATTAGTGTCGCAATAATGTCCTGGAAGCAGGGCAAGATTCTCAAGCGCCTTCTCATTTATCCAGGAAGACTTAGATTTGCTCACTCATGCTTTCCTGCTGCATGCGCGAACACTGAGTTACTTGGGAATTGGCGATCGTGCGCTAGGACACGTGCATGGAAATATGTGCGGTGACAGCAGGGCTGGGTAACCAGGCTGTGTAGCACAGATCTGGCTGTACGTCGGGGTCCTAGCTCTGCTGTTTACCCACAGATGATTTCATGTCTCTGGACTGCGTTTACCTATTTGAAATATCCCTGGAAGAATGCGATCTGTCACTCCATCCGAACATTCGGAGGTGAGTGATGTCTCCTCTGAGTTTACATGATAATTTCAAAGTGACGTGGTCTAGTTTCCAGTTCCTCTATGTAAAAATCATGAAGGAATTGGAGGGGGAGTTGACTTCGAAGCATGAGCAGAAGGTGTCGCCCAGTCCTGTGGCAGATATCGAGTGCTGGAATACCTTGTTTCCCCAAAAATAAGACCTACCCGTAAAATAAGCCCTAGCAGGATTTAGAAGCATTTGCACAATAGAAAATAAGACCTAGTGATGGGCGTGGCTACGTAGTGCACCTGCACAACCCATGCATTTGGTCTCAGAGCAGGAAAGAAGACGAGCAGCCCTTCTCATCTGCCCCGTCGTGACAGCCACTGTCCCAGAGGTGACCGGAAAGGTACAGGCAGCCCCACCAACAAGGTCGGCTCCTCCTGTCAGGTCCCGGCCATCCTGTGCATGCTGTAGTCTGAGGCTTTGAGGGGAAAATAACACATCCCCTGAAAATAAGCCCTAGGGTGTCTTCTTGAGAAAAAATAAATATAAGACCCTGTCTTCTTTTTGGGGAAACACGGTATCTGATGTTGAATTTGAAGGTAGCTGCTCTTCTGTGATACAAACGCCCTCTATCTTTTCTCAAACTTTAGCAAAGTCATCTGTGCACAGCTAGGGCTTATGTGAGTGGGTTTTAATGTGGAAATCAGGAAGTCTAAGTTCTATACCTGAGCTGGAGCATTTGGGGATATGGCCAACATGGAAGTAGGGTGAGAGAACCCATAGAACAGAACTAACTAAATAGAAACCAGAGTCAAATAGGATGGAAAAAAAAAAAAAAAACCAAAGCAAACCTATTAGCTACTCCCTATCCCCAAATGCCATAAAAGATTGAGAAGGTGTTGGCGTTGTCCTCATGCTTGGGATGAATCATGGCAATTTCTGTTGGTTCTTAAGAGACAGGATACTTCAGCCGGCATCTGGGTTCGAGTCAAATGCCATAGGCGAAGGAGTGGATCCTTTCAGCCTGCTCCAACACTGACATTCCAGTCAAGTCTTTACAACATTTGAACAATAATTGGCTAACACTTTTAATTTCGAGACCATCGTTTTAAGAAAAGAACTGGTCCTCTTTTCCTACAAAACACTCTCTCTATGTGTACTGCACTGTATGGCTTGTCCAGCAAATCATTTGCCTATTGAATGAAGCCTAGAAATCTTAATAATCAGCAAGACAATCTCCCCATTTGACCTTCCTGTGTTT
>VSMD01133542.1:0-31586 GCA_008750895.1 Mirza zaza
GCCTGGCTAATATTTTTTTTGGATATGTATTTTTAGTTGGTCAATTAATTTCTTTCTATTTTTATTTTTATTTTTATTTTTTTTTGAGACAGAGTCTCACTTTATTGCCCAGGCTAGAGTGAGTGCCGTGGCGTCAGCCTAGCTCACAGCAACCTCAAACTCCTGGGCTCAAGCAATCCTGCTGCCTCAGCCTCCCAAGTAGCTGGGACTACAGGCATGTGCCACCATGCCCGGCTAATTTTTTCTATATATATTAGTTGGCCAATTAATTTCTTTCTCTTTATAGTAGAGATGGGGTCTCACTCTTGCTCAGGCTGGTCTCGAACTCCTGAGCTCAAATGATCCGCCCACCTCGGCCTCCCAGAGAGCTAGGATTACAGGCTTGAGCCACCGCGCCCGGCCTCTTTCTATTTTTAGTAGAGACGGGGTCTCTCTCAGGCTGGTTTTGAACTCCTGACCTAAGCAATCCGCCCGCCTTGGTCTCCCAGAATGCTAGGATTACAGGCCTGAGCCACCACAGCTGGCCTATACCAAATTATTTTTTACTTTCTTCCTTTGGGTAGACTTTCAGCTCATCTCATCAGAGCATAGCCATGATGTCTTTAAATGTATGGAACAGAATCACTGTTGGTCATTTTTCTCTTACACAGAAGCAATTTTCTGCTGATGAGACGGTCTGTTGTGGCAGCCGGGACCCTGCCTGACCATGCCGGCCTCATGCCCCTCTCTCCGCAGGCCTCCTTTGGAAGCGCACGGGGCCCCCACGGCTGCAGCAAGAAGGCGCTGGTCTTCCTTTTCAAGTTCCTGTCGGACCTCGTGCCCTTTGAGGCCCCCCGGTATATGCAGGTGAGCTGTTGCCGAGGCACCTGGGGTTCCTGCTGCTCTGCCCACTTTTCCTCGGTCTGAGGAACCTCCCACCAGCTGCTGCCTCTGCTCGGAGCCTCAGCCTGGCCCCTGCCCTTCCCCACGCAGTTCACAGGGACACAGCGTGAACGCCACAGCCAAGGACAGCGGCGTGGACGTGCCGTGTAAGTGTGGGCTGTGACGGCAGATGCCCAGCACTGGCTGTACACCGTGCCAGGAGACAGGTGGACAAATCGTGTCCCCACCAGACATGTCCGCGTGGTGCTGTGGAAATTGTTCAGCACCCAGCTCTGCAGGAAGAGCAAGGCGTACAGCACTGAGTGTAGTAGGGTTTCCTTTTGGCCTCTAAAAAAGATTTTTTTATATTTTAGGAGAACAGTCTGGAAAGAGATACTCCCAAAGTGTCATCACTTCTGAGAGTGGAAGAAAGGAAATAGGACTTTACATTAGTGCAGTTGGAGGTGTTTTTTTTTTTTTTTAGATGGGGTCTTGCTTTGGTGCCCAGGCTGGAGTGCAGTGGTGTCTCAGCTCCCTGCAGCCTCCAACTCTAGGAGGCTGCAGGGAGCTGTGACACCTCCCGCCTCAGCCTCCCGAGTACCTGGGACCACTGGTGCTGCCACCACACCCGGCCCAGCTTGAGATTTTTTATAAGTCTGTTAATTTCATGATTAAAAAATGCCTTACTGGCCGTGCGTGGTGGCTCACTCCTGTAATCCTAGCACTCTGGGAGGCCGACCCGGGTGGATTGCTCGAGGTCATGAGTTCAAAACCAGCCTGAGCGAGACCCAGTCTCTACTAAAAATAGAAATTAATTGACCAACTAAAAATACATATCCAAAAAAAATATTAGCCGGGCATGGTGGCGCATGCCTGTAGTCCCAGGTACTCGGGAGGCTAAGGCAGTAGGATTGCCTGAGCCCGGAGATTGAGGTAGCTATGAGCAAGGCTGATGCCACGGCTCTCACTCTAGCCTGGGCAATAAAGTGAGACTCTGTCTCAAAAAAAAAAAAATGCCTTACTGTGGCCTTCTTTTTTAACCGGATAACTACTCCCAGCATCCATTGTGGGGGGTGGAGGACCTGGAAATGAATTCTCACACTCGTTTTTTTTGTTTTGTTTTTGAGACAGAGTCTTGCTCTGTTGCCCAGGCTAGAGCGAGTGCAGTGGCATCAGCCTAGCTCACAGCAACCTCAAACTCCTGGGCTCAAGGGATCCTTCTGCCTCAGCGTCCCGAGTACCTGGGACTACAGGCATGCGCCACCATGCCTGGCTAATTTTTTCCTATATATATTAGTTGGCCAATTAATTTCTTTCTATTTATAGTAGAGACAGGGTCTTGCTCTTGCTCAGGCTGGTTTCGAACTCTTGACCTCGAGCAATCTGCCGGCCTCGGCCTCCCAGAGTGCTAGGATTACAGGTGTGAGCTACCGCGCCCAGCCACCCTTGTTTTTTTATTAAAAAATTTAGATTACATTCCAGGTAGTATGTACAAAGAATGAAGGTGTGTACCTGTCACCAGGCTGGGGGGCTAGAGCTGGCCTCTTCCCGTCTCCTTGGGCACCGTTGTGTTTTTGGCTATAGTTAGTGTTTAAAACAAAAAGATGCCTCTGGCTGGAGTGTCCTGAGCTGCTGAGCACCACAGCTTCCCACACCTGAGGAGGGAGAGGAGGTGGTTCACAGGAGGGCGAGGGTCTGGTCACCACAAGGTCTGGCCTGGGCCCTCTTCCCGGCCTGGCCCACCTGCGAAGGGAGAGTGGCAGAAACATAGTCCAGCACGTGGAGACCCCCTGTAGCTTCTGCCCTGGCTGTCCTGGGCTTCTTGCCTGACTTTCCTGTCTCCTGTGCTCGCGCCCTGCCTGCTGCTCCGCGGCCGGGCGTTGACACTCACAGCATCTATTTTCCTCACTTAGTACCTGCTTTGGTTCCTTGTGAACTCAGACTTGGTGTGTCTGCAGCACCTAAGCGTCCTCTGAAGTGCACGGTTTGGTCATTGATTCCATCTTGCTACCAGTGTCATAAACTTAGAGTCAGTGCTGACCCTCTTCTCTGTGGTGGCCGGGGCGGGGCTGTGGGTGTGCCTGATGGTGCCCGCCTGCCGGGTCTGGGATTCCACATTCATTGCTCTTGCGCTCACTGCCACGGACTTGTAGGACCAACTGTGTTAGGGTTCCTTAAGTTTCTGCCTGGGGAAAAAAAAGTTTCTCACCTAAGTGGACACATAGGTACTACAGTAATAGGGTATTGGGCAGGGGGGAGGGGGGAGGGGGGCAGGTACATACATATATAATGAGTGAGATGTGCACCATCTGGGGCATGGTCATGCTGGAGACTCAGACTTGGGGGGGGAGGGGGGAATGGGCATTTATTGAAACCTTAAAATCTGTACCCCCATAATATGCCGAAATAAAAAAAAAATAATAAAAAGTTTCTGCCTGAGGAAGCAGCCTTCTGTTGCTGTGGGGTTTAATCTTGCTAAATATTCAATGGGCAAAAGACTGTGTGTCTCTACTCAGCATTGTTTCAGATCTTGGAAGTGAATGGTTGCCCCAGACGGTTTGTGTACCATTGTCTCACGCTCTGCTGTCTGTCTCAGGTGCACATCCTCCACCCACCGCTGGTTCCAAACAAGTACCGCTCCCTCCTCACGGACTACGTCACACTGGCCAAGACACGCCTGGCTGACCTCAAGGCAAGTCCGTGGTCTCCACGCCTGCTCCTGAGACCTGTCCTGGCAGAGACCAGTGTCTTCACTTCCATGTTCTTGTTCCATCTCTTCTCTGAAGGTCTCTATGGAAAACATGGGGCTTTACGAGGACGTGTCATCAGCGGGCGACGTTCCAGAGGTAATGCCCTGAGGCCGGCCTGTGGGGTCTCAGTCATGCCCAGTGCTCACCAAGCGGGGCCCAGTCTTCCCTGACTCTCAGTGGAGCATTCCAGCCTGGTGCAGTCAGGCAGAAGTCCTGGAGGTGTTTTGTTCTGAGATGCCCTACACTGGTGTGTTCCCCTCGGGGGAAGTGCCTAGTGCCATTAGCTGGTCCTTGTAGGAGGTCTGTTCATGTGGGGTGGGATGGAAGACCTGTGCTGTTTTCTGGGAATTACAGAAAAGTATTAGCTTTGTAAGCCAAAGGTCAGATGGCCATGTGATGTGTGTATGTCTAGGGTAAGAACAACCTTTTCTGCTGGGTATGGTGGCTCACGCCTGTAATCCCAGTACTCCGGGAGGCCGAATCGGGCAGATGGTTTGAGTTCAGGAGTTCGAGACTGGCCTGATCAAGAGTAAGACCCCATCTCTACTTAAAAAAAAAAAAAATAGAATGAAATTAGCTGGACAACTAAAAAAATATATATATAAAAAAAATTAGCCGGGCATGGTAGTACATGCCTGTAGTCCCAGCTACTTGGGAGGCTGAGGCAGGAGGATTGCTTGAGCCCAGGAGTTTGAGGTTGCTGTGAGCTAGGCTGACACCATGGCACTCTAGCCCAGGCAACAGAGTAAGAGTCTGTCTTAAAAAACAAAACAAAACGAAAAAAAACCTTTTCTAACTTTTAAGACCCTTTTACTTTGAGGTTGCAGATTGTTAAAGACCACTTATGGATGCTATTCAAGTGTTAGGTGAAAATGTTTAATGCAATTTTCATTGAAAATTCATTGGTGTTCCTAAGTTGCCATTTCATAATCTTTTTCTTTTTTTTTTTTTTTCATAATCTTTTTAAATCTCAAAAATTAAGTCTCTACTTCTTCCCACCTGGAAATCTTTTTTTTTTTTTTTTTTAATTTATTTATTTTTTTATTTTTATGTATGTCTATTTTATTTCCATTAGAAAAGTATTAGTTATATAAAATTTTGGTCTACTTTCTCCTAGACCTCTACCATTCATATTTAAATACTTTAATTTTACTCAACTAGAAGAATCATAGATCTGACATGAGAACTAAATATTTCACATCATTAGTTTGATTAGGTGTGCTTTTGATTATTTCTCAGAAACAATAACTCATCTTTCCTACCTGTTATTTCTCGTTATTTGAGTAACTGTGTAATGAGTATCTCTTTCCTACATTCAGTCATAAGGGTATAACATTAAGTGTAATTTGCACACCAGCAACTGGACGCATTATCTAATCTTCATGTTCAACTACCCCTACTATATGCTATTTCCATGATAACTTCAGATATTTTAGTCAAGCTTATGCTTCTATCAACTATAAAAATTAAGAGGTTATTATATTAACTATAAAAATTAAGATGTCAAAAATTCCATACTAAACAGTGGGCCCCCTTATAGTAATGGTGTTGCGAAAGGTCCTTGGACAGCTACTGCTTCAATTTCAATTCTGCCTCCTTTGGGCAAAGCAGCAACCTGGTAAGCAGCTCTTGCAGGAAAATTACTCTTGAAATACTGTATAGATGTCATTGATAGTATTCAAGTCATTTATGTCAACCAGCAAAACAGTTGTTTTTACCACATAAGCGAAGTCACGGTCTGCAGCTTTCAGAATTTCACCCATGTTTTTAAGAGCTCGTTTAGCTGCTGCTTCTACCCCTCCCAGCACAAGGTGTCCACTTGATGGGTCCATGCCTGTCTGTCCTGAAATGTAAACGGACCTGTCAACTAATACAGCTTGACTGTAGGAGCCAACAGCCCCCGGGGCTTTGGCGGTGCTGATCACACTTCTGATCAAGGACGACGTGGCTAATCCTCCCCTCTTTTGGCCTCTCAACGAGAACAAGCCACGACTGCAAACCCGCTCGAGTCTCAGCTGACTTATTTTTTAGAGATGAGGTCGGTCTCTGTTGTACAATGGTGTGATCGTAGCTCACTGTAGCTTTGAGTTCCTGGGTTCAAGCGCTCCTCCCACCTTGGCCTCTCGAGTGTACCACCACACCTGGCTAATCTTTAGTAGAGACAGGGTCTTGATATGTTGCCCAGGCAGGTCTTGCACTCCTGGCCTCAAGCCTTCCTGTCTTGGCCTCCCAAAGTGCTGAAATTACAGACATGAGCTGCTATGCCCAGCCAGTCTGAGCTTTCTCAGGGTAGAAGATAGCAAGTATAATCCCTTTCCATGTTTTGTTTGCATTTGAGGAATTTGCATGTATGTCCCAGATCCTTGCTATGTGTCGACCATGTCAGCCTTTGCCTGTGATTTGTGCAGAGAATCATTGCAGCAAGGGAGAGGCTGGTGCTGGCCTTATCTACTCACATTCATTCATTCATTCATTCATGAGACAGAGTCTCATTCTGTTGCCTGGGCTAGAGTGCTGTGGCGTCAGCTCACAGCAACCTCAAACTCCTTGGGCTCAAGCCATCCTCCTGCCTCAGCCTCCCGAGTAGCTGGGACTACAGGCATGTGCCATCATACCCGGCTAATTTATACACACACACACACACACATATATATTTTGCCAATTAATTTCTTTCTATTAGTAGAGACAGGGCCTTGCTCTTGCTCAGGCTGGTCTCGAACTCCTGACCTTGAGCGATCCTCCCGCCTTGGCCTCCCAGAATGCTAGGATGACAGGCATGAGCCACCATGCCTGGCCTGCTCACTTTCTTTTATAAACCTTCTGTTCTTTCTCCCCGCTTCCTCCCTGTGTGGGAACCAGCCCCACAGCCAAGCACCGCAGGATGTTGAAAAGGCCATCACGGTGTTTGAACACACAGGCAGAATCCCGGTCACCGTCATGGAGGCCAGGTAGGGTCGGGCTGTCCAGAGTGCAGCTGGTGGCAGTAGCACACCTAGACTCCACTGTCATCATGAGGGCTCTTTTGAGCATGTCCTGTGTCCTTAGCCACATAATGAGGGTGGTCACTGTCTATTCATGGAGAGGCAGGAGTTGGGGGCGAAAAGGTTACAGCAAAGACCCTGCCCTTAGGGGGCACAGAGTGATGCGGACAGCTGTGCTCTTGCTGGGAAACATGTTTTCTTCTGTAAAAGCATGTGTACTCTCCTACCCTGAAACAGCTGACAGGTGGTATTGACTGGTGAGCCCACACCATGGGAGGGGAGACATTGGGCTCCATTTGGTAACAGTGATTTTTTTTTTTTTAATTTTTCTTTTATTTCAGCATATTACGAGAATACAAATGTTTAGGTTACGTATATTGCCCTTGCCCCACCCAAGTCAGAGCTTCAAGCATGCCCATCCCCCAGACGATGCACACCACCGCCATTAGGGGTGTACACACCCATCCCCTCCTTCCCCTCCCACCTGCCCAACATCTGACGAATGTTGGTATTTTTATTAGTGCTTTCTTGGTGACAGTCTGGAGCCAGCAAAGAGAGTTGAATGGCGAAACTACATTCAATTCCTGTGATCCCTAAACATCTTAAATTCTGGTGCCTGCCAACATGGTGAACTGGTTCCACTTCCTAGGATTTTGAGGTCAGCTCCTGGGAGAATGCCCAGAAAGGATCTAAGGCCACCCTCATGGTCTTACATGGCCCAGGTTCCATGGCCAACCCCAGTGACACGCAGAACGTGGCCCGGGTTCCCTGGGATGCAAGAAGAGGCCAGCACAGACTGCTCTGTGCATGACACGTCTCATGACAGCAGTAAAGAAGATAGAAACATGACACAGCTAAATCCATAAAAAAATAAGAGGAAAAATTTAAAATTTTTATATAAAGAATATTTTTTAAAAAAAAATATAGAAACATAATGAAACATCAGCCTTGAAATGCAAAGAGCCACCCGTGGTGCCACCTCTGGAAACTGCCTTTTCGTTGTTGTTTCTCTTTATTTTTGAGACAGGCTTGCTGTCTGTCACCCAGACTGGAGTGCAGTGGTATAACCATAGCTCACTGCAGCCTCCAACTCCTGGGCTCAAGGGATCCTCCCGCCTGGGTCTCCTGAGTAGTTGTGACTGACGGTGCCACTATACCTGGCCCTTCCTGCTGGTTCACGAAGGCATCATCTGCTTTCTCTGTTGCAGCATATTCAGGAGGCCTTACTACTTGTCTCACTTTCTCCCTGCCCTGCTCACACCTCGAGTGGTAAGTGTGTCTCCCTGCGCTTATGACCAGAAAGTTCCCTGCCGGTGTCTCACTGCGCCCTCTCTCTCCTCACAGC
This sequence comes from Mirza zaza, assembly GCA_008750895.1. NCBI lineage: Eukaryota > Metazoa > Chordata > Mammalia > Primates > Cheirogaleidae > Mirza > Mirza zaza. Next base: position 7,938 of record VSMD01133542.1, read on the forward strand.
TCCCGGAAGTCCCTGATGCCCGAGCAGCTTTTATAGAGTCCCTGAAGAGGTACGCCAGAACCTCCGGAGGGAGGGCTACTCTGTTTCCAGTGGTTTTTGATAATGCACAGAATTGTGGTTCTTTAACATGTTTTACTTATAAAATATTGGCTCGGAAATGATGTGGTTATGTTCTTTAAAAGAACATTGTTTGATTTTGAATATCATCACTCAGCATTGTTCTTTAATGAACTTTTAGGATGATTGGTCTGGGATTTAAAAAAGATAGTGTTCGCTAAATAACCATTGTGTAATTTAAGCAAAGAAGGAAAATAGCCATGAGAAAGCCTCACACTGTACAATCTTAAGGTAGACCTGGGTTCTTGCTAGAATGATGATGTTGTGTCCCAGTTCACTTGCACTGTGGGTATCCAGTAGCAAAAAGTTGGTTTGTTTCTCAAAGGTCATCCTTGTTGGGAGAAACAGGAAACTATGAATCCTGTTTTCCAGTGAAACTTTAAAAGTGTTTGCACCTTTAAGAAGATTCAAAGGAGAAAGAGCCTAAGAAGTAAAATTTTTTTTATCTCTGGGATCCTTATTTTTATGTTTTTGTTATAAAATATTTCAAATATATACAGAAGTACAGAGACCAATTTAAAAAACACCCATGTACCTCCACCCATATTGCTGCTATCTTTTTTTTTTTTTTTTTTTGAGACAGAGTCTCGCTCTGTTGCCCTGGCTAGAGTGCCGTGGCTTCAACCTAGCTCACAGCAACCTCAAACTCCTGGGCTCAAGCCATCCTCCTGCCTCAGCCTCCTGAGTAGCTGGGACTACAGGCATGTGCCACCATGCCTGGCTAATTTTTTCTATGCATTTTTAATTGGCCAATTAATATCTTTCTATTTTTAGTAGAGACGGGATCTCTACTCTGAATTTGCTTTTTCTTTGAGTTGGTTTCTATTTGTTAAGCTGTAGCTTTCTAATACCAAAGCAGTGCACTGTCTGCGGGGTTCCTCACCCCAGGCTGTGTGTTCTCTGTCTGAATTCTGGTCTGTCGCGATGGGGCTTTAACTTCGGAGCTCAGCCGTGTCCTCATTCTTCTCTGTCTGTATCTGGCTGATCTTCGGTTTATGGGGCAGCTTGGGGACAGGCCCAGAAGTCGTGCCAGGAAGTGCTTGCTGCTCTCTCCACTCAGCCTTTCTGAGTGTGGTGCTGGTCTCACCGAGCGCCAGGTTGTCCACTGTGTGGTCTCCAGTGCTGCATGACCAGCTGTGTGTGCTGGGGGTCTCAGTGCTTCCCCGACATGTAGCGGCTCCGTGGCCCGCACCTGAAGGAGGAGCCTGCTGGGGCAGAGCGCACTGCTCACAGCGTCCTGCGCCTTGGGGGCCAGTCCTGGCTCCTGCTCCCAGCTATAGCCCCTCTGATGCCCGTGTCCTTCTTATAGGACCTTGTTTTTACAATTCTGCATGTTTTTAGTGTTATTCATTAAAAGTAATATAAATTCAGTTTCAAATTTGGAAATTATCAAAAATTGAATGAGATAAATAAAAGTAATTTATAATCCCACTGCCCATTGGTAACCACTGTGGTTAAAAGTCTAATCTCCCAGATACTAACATGTGATTGATATGACTTATTCTGAAAATAGTACCATTTAAATCAATATATGTGCATTTTTAATCATACATATGATTTCTTCTCTTAAAACAGGACCATACGGTACATGCCACACAGTGTTGTACTAATAAAATTTATTCAATCTGAATATATTTTTACTTTTTTTTTTTTTTTTTTGAGACAGAGTTTCACTTTATTGCCCAGGCTAGAGTGAGTGCCGTGGCGTCAGCCTAGCTCACAGCAACCTCAAACTCCTGGGCTCAAGCAATCCTGCTGCCTCAGCCTCCCAAGTAGCTGGGACTACAGGCATGTGCCACCATGCCCGGCTAATTTTTTTCTATATATATTAGTTGGCCAATTAATTTCTTTGTATTTATAGTAGAGATGGGGTCTTGCTCTTGCTCAGGCTGGTTTCGAACTCCTGAGCTCAAACGATCCGCCGACCTCGGCGTCCCAGAGAGCTAGGATTACAGGCTTGAGCCACCGCGTCCTGCCTATATTTTTACTTTATAATAATTTTTGGAATTGTAAATTTCAGAATTAATTCAAGTCATAGTTGACCTGATTTTATTGTTTCCTTCTGACCCAGAGCAGATAAAATCCCCCCATCTCTGTACTCCGCCTACTGCCGGGCCTGTGCCGCTGCTGAAGAGAAGACTCCAGAAAGTAAGGTTCATGGCTGCCCACCTGCCTTGCCTGTGCCCCGCAGCTCCCTGACCGTGGCTCGTGTGTGCGGTGGCGCTGGCTAGGGCCTGTGCACTGGATTCAGAGGGGTCCCCGCCCCGGACAGCATAGGCCAGTCTTGGCGGGAGGGGCTGGCTCACAGGCTGCTGTCCCTGTAGGTCCTGTGAAGTCACCTGAAGTAACACTTTCTAGCGTGTGCTGTGTGTAGCATGAAGTCCCACTGTATGATCTGCCATCTCTGTTTGTGCCTGGCTTAGGCTGGGGCATGTTTTCTGTGTGCCTATCCCATACCTTGGTTTGAGGTCCAGGTGCCCTCTCAGCCATGGCCTCCATGCTGAAGTCTGTGGCCGTGGAGTGGGCGCGTCACTTTCTGACAGTTGGGATAGTTCCGTTAGCAGTGGGAGCCGGGGTTCTTTAGGGACCGGTGATGTAGACGAGGTCAGGTCTATGAAACTGTGAAACTGAATCCGTGACATGCCCATGGTTTGAGGCAGCTGTGCTTGCCACACTTTCTTCCTGGTGCCTGGTTCTCCTGACTCACCAGGGCAACAGGGAGAGGCTATCAGGAGGGGCCTGGCCCCTGTCGAAGCCCTGTTTACGTTTGATGTCTGTAGGGCCAGGTAGGCTAAGTGGGACTTTTCTAACCATGGCCCTGTTTTCTAGTTCTGTTTGCCAAAACCCCTCCTTTCACAAACTTAGGAAATTTCCAACGACCACGGAGACCCAGGAAACTGCGGTGGGCAGAGCATGAAGGTCCCTGGCGTCCCACCTGGACCAGTAATGGGCAGTTCACGGCTGCACTGGGATGTCGTGGGGGCTGAGTCCACCGAGGAGGAGGAGGGTCCACTCCTGAGAGCTGAGCTCCTCAACCCCTGGGCCTTCCTAACTGCTCGATCCTAGTTTTCGGGACTTGCAGTGTGTTTTCTAATGATTTGTCTAATAGAACTTAGGAGCAGAACCTTAGAGCTTAGAGCCTGTGGGTTCTAATTCATTTTGGGGAAGACCCGCATGTTCTGTGGTACCTTTTTACGCTTGTGTCTCTACGGCCCCAGAACTTGAACTTGTTTTGCTTTTAAAACATGGGGTGAGGCCAGGCGTGGTGGCTCACGCCTGTAATCCTAGCACTCTGGGAGGCCGAGGCGGGCAGATTGCTCAAGGTCAGGAGTTCAAAACCAGCCTGAGCGAGACCCCGTCTCTACTATAAAAATAGAAAGAAATTAATTGGCCAACTAATATATATATTAAAAAAATTAGCTGGGCATGGTGGCGCATGCCTTTAGTCCCAGCTACTCGGGAGGCTAAGGCGGCAGGATTGCTCGAGCCCAGGAGTTTGAGGTTGCTGTGAGCTAGGCTGACGCCACAGCACTCACTCTAGCCTGGGCAACAAAGCGAGACTGTGTCTCAAAAAAAAAAAAAAAAAAAAAATGGGGTGTATCTTCCATGTTATATTCAAAATGGTGTGTTGGAGGTTTAAACAAATATCTTTTGCAAGTCTGTAATCGGGTCTAGTCTTTTTATAGTAAATCTATGCAAGGTTTTTGCGCACTGGTCATTGTCTCTCATACGCTAATTCTCCGTCGTCTTTCACATCCTATTGTAAAACACAGGGTCACCATGTTATTTAGCAGTTCAAGGAACAGGGACCAAACCCCGATTTGTGACTCTGCCCCAGCCTTCCCAGCCCTCACAGTCTGGCTGTGCTTTGGTCCTTTCCTGCCACGAGTGTGCTTTTCACGGTTGTGATGCTGTACACAGAACCATTTTTTCCCTTAGGCATTATAAATGTTTTAATTTCTGAAATGACAGCATCCACCATCAGAGAGGGGACTCCCTCTGTCTCCCCTAGACTCCAGCGCCCCGTCCGCCATGGGAATTAACAGTTCCTTGTTCAACTGGGTGTGGTTTCCCTTTCCAGGATGAAGAGTCCTGTTATGTGTGTTTCCAGCCTGGCCTAACTGTTGAAATTGCCCCCCCTCTCAGATGCAGCCACCGGAGCGAGGGCAGAGCCCGTCTGTGCTGAGGAGGCCCTGGGACGGCTTGCGGCTGCGCTGGGAGAGCTCAGAGCCTGCATGAGAGACCCCGTTCGATACGACGGTGAGCACAGTGCTCGCGTGTGAGCGTGTGCACCTGTGGGTGGAGTGCGGTCCAGCTGTAGTGGTTAGACTTGACCCTGGGCTGACGGGGGTTGAAGGTGCCACCTTTTTTCAGAGGCAGTGGATACAGGTCCCATCCCAGCTATCACAAACCCTTGGCAGAAGATGGGTGTTCTGTTTGGCATCTGAGTAAGGCAGATGATGGAGAAAGGAAGGAGAGAAGTTGGGAGGACATGTGGCTTTCCTCCTCATCCTCTCTGCCTTAGCAGATATAACGTCACACACATTGCGTCTCACCCCGTGATCCTGCTTCCGTATGACTGTTCCATAAAACAGGCGGTGCGCGTGTCTACCTGCAGACAGAGTCAGACACCAGCGTCAGAGCACTTGCCGCTCCACAACAGCAGTGGACTGTCAGATTATCATTGCTGTACATGCAGGATCCAAAATAAATCAGCCATGTTTTTACTGAGTAGCTGTAATAGTTTTTGTTTTTGTTTTTGTTTTTGAGACAGAGTCTCACTTTGTTGCCCAGGCTAGAGTGAGTGCTGTGGCATCAGCCTAGCTCACAGCAACCTCAAACTCCTGGGCTCAAGCAATCCTGCTGCCTCAGCCTTCCGAGTAGCTGGGACTACAGGCATGCGCCACCATGGCCGGCTAATTTTTTCTATATATATTAGTTGGCCAATTAATTTCTTTCTATTTATAGTAGAGATGGAGTCTTGCTCTTGCTCAGGCTGGTTTCGAACTCCTGACCTCGAGCGATCCGCCCACCTCGGCCTCCCAGAGTGCTAGGATTACAGGTGTGAGCCACCGCGCCCGGCCTAATAGTTTTATATTTATTATGAATTGATTTCTTTCAAACCAACCCAAGACTGAAATATTAGCCCAGCTGCCTTAGCGTGGCGCCTCAGACATGCCCCCTGCTGCAGCCATGCTGTGAGTGTCATAAGCTCCCCTTTCAAGGCGGTGCTTGTGCAGAATTGGTGTTTGGGGATGTTGAGAAATCCTGTTCCAGTGTTTAATCAAAATATTGATAAATGTCAGAGCTGCCCTGTTTCTAAAAGCAGCAGAAATTTTCATGTGTGAGTGGCGTAGCTGGGCCCATGTGTTGTGGTCTCTGGATAGCTGGTGTCCCGGAGGCTATGTAGAGGCGGAACCTCTGGCGTGTGCTCAGACAGATGTACGGGGGCCAGTAGAGCTGGCCTGAGGTTTCAGATGGAGGAGATAAAGGGGAGGTTTGTGCTGGTGCAGGACTGTGTTGGCCCCTCAGGTGATCCCGGAGTAGTAGTGGGTGGAAGCCAGGCCCCATTCTGCCGTCAGCAGTGCCCAGTGTCTCGGCTGCAGCCTCCCAGCGTTCTCACAACCCCACCTGCAGCGTGGAAAAACACTCCCCTCACTGGTGCCTGACAGCAGTGCAGGGTTGGTGGAGAAAGTCACACCTAGAGGGAGGCCGGGGCTCCCCTGCTGGTCCAGCCGTACACACCTCGACATCCACGTTTCCCTTATCTGACTTGTGTCTTGTTTGCAGTGATATCTGCTCAGATGGCAGTGATTTCCGACAGACTGGGCTCTGCCTTGTGCCACGGTAAGGACGACGCCAGCTGTGAGATGTCAAAGGTTCGGCTCAGTGTGGTCTCTCCAAGACTCAAGCAGCAAGAACAGGAGGTGGGTCTCAGTACCTTCAAATACGCCTCCAGGGGCTCAGCTGTTTCTCAGATCATGCAAAAACACTCAGTGTACAGTCTTCTTCATGTGTGCTTTTTTTGCTACGTAAACTGTACATGTTGAGATCAGATGTCCAGGGCCTAGGTGGTGTGTGCCAGGGTTAGCTCGTTCTACCCTGGCCTTTCTGTGTATGGAGAACTCTTTTACATTGTTAGTGAAGATTATGTGACCATAATCTTCATAAGGCCATTTGCAGCCTCAAAGCCTAAAATTGTATTTTTTGGCTCTCACAGACTTGCTAATCCCGCTCACTAATGTGACATCTCGTGATTAGAGGTTGTGTAACAACAGTTAGCCTGTTCCAGTCCTGGGATTTGGGGAGGGTCCTCGGTACCAATGGGCGTTGTTTTTTTCTCCCCAAATGCAAGCCCGTCTTGCGGTTTTGTCTGCAAAGCAGAATCGCAGTGTCAGTGGTGTGAATGGAACATCAGGGTCACTTTACGTTGCTCGGGTCCATTGGTTACTGTCTCAGGATCGTCTCTCCAGGTGGCGGATCTCCTGCTGACGTCTTTCTGCCAGAGCCTGATGGTGGCCTCCAGCTTCGCGCCCCCAGAGAGGTAAAGGCTCAAAAGCCTCATTGAGTAGTTTGACCTTCTCGGGGTCCCTCATCCTGCTGTGCCGAGACTGTGCGTGGGCTGGGGGAGCTCTGCGCATAGTGTCAAGTCCTGCACGTGGGGACGCGGCGGGGGTGGAGAGTCACCACGGAAGCTGGTTGTCATGGGAAACGACCCGGCTTCTTGCTGGGGTTCCGGTGCCTGGGCTGCTCGCTGAGGCACATGCAGGGCCGAGAGTGGCCGGCGCTGACAGTGCCGGGGCTGTCCGTGCAGGCAGGGCCCCTGGGCCACCCTGTTCGCGAGGACCGTGTGTGGGTGCTCACTGCTGCCAGAGGTGCTGTCCCGGCTCTGCCAGCTGCTCCACCTCCAGGTAGGCACCTGCTTCTGGCTTGTCCTTGGTGCCTCGGGTCGTTCCTGCTGGGAGGCGGCCTTCCACTCTGCCACTGGCCCTCACTCTCCTTTCAGGGCCCGAGCCTGAGTGCCTCCCACGTGCTGGGGCTGGCCGCTCTGGCTGTCCACCTGGGCGAGTCCAGGTCTGTGCTCCCGGAGGTAGATGTGGGTCCTCCTGCCCCTGCCGGGGGCCTTCCCTTCCTCGACCTGCTCGACAGCCTGCTGACCTGCAGGACGAGGGAGTCCTCGCTCTTCTGCCTGAAGTAAGCCACCATCCTTGCCCAGCCACGTCCACCCTCCTCTCGAGAAAAGTAACACGTCGTCACTAGACAATTGGAAAACGCAGGCATGCAGAAAACCACGCCACCCCCAGGGAGTCCCTTGTTAGCATTTAGTATATATCCTTCCGGGACTTCATTTTCTGTGTGATATGCATGTTTGTTTCTCTGTTATAAAAATGGGGTCATACCGCTTTACTAAACTGTTGAAATTACATTATTGAAACTAATAACACATTGTAAATGTCTTTCCACATCACTGTTTTCCTTCCACGACCTGGGAGCTGCTTCCTTCCACGACCTGGGGTCGTCTGGCGGTTGGTTGAACCAGTTCCCTGTGGCTGGATTAGGGTTTCCCGGCACTCAGCACTGTAGGCACTGTCTTTCCAGGGTGAATGCCAAGGAACTGCATGGTCAGAAAGTAAACTTGAAGGGTTTTGAAGATGCTCGTCCTACCAGTTCGTGTCAGTACACACCCCACTGTGTGTCTAGTCTACACGTGTTCACTGGACACGGCTGTTCAAGTCCCGTTCCTGCCCTTGCCCCTGCCCCCTTCTCCGTAGGGCCCCTCGGCAGCACACAGGGCCACTGCAGCGGGGCCTGCGCTGAGTGGACAGGGGCCCCCGGGACTGCGCAGGGTGGGGATGGGCTCGCTGTGGCCAGAAAGGCCAGGAGACTCTGAAGGGAGTTGGTAGCTAGGATAGGGGCCAGCTCCTGGGCTCCTTGGGCAGAGCTAAGCCAGGTTAGGCCTAGAGCACCGTCATGATGCCCAAGAGACCCTGTGGGGACCGAGTGGCAGTTAGCATTAGGACAGGGTCTGGGCAGGGGCACTGACGGGGCTCTCTGAGAAAAGGTGTAGGAATTGTACACGAAAGTGGCAGCCCGTGCAGGCTGCCCGGCCACCACATGTGGACCTCAGGGAAACACACCTGTGTTTGCACGTGGTCCAAGTGTTTGCGTGTTGCCTTGTGTCTGTCTGCAGTGTGGCAGGAGCTCATGGAGGCTGCGGCCCCAGCTCAGGCGGAGATTCTTCCATCGTGGGTGAGCCCGTGTGAGGCTTTGGGAAGGTTTTCTAAACCCAGCACTGATGCTCGGACCGTCTGGTTTAGGATGCACTAAATTCGGTTTTGTGAAAGTCACACTTTTCCTTCATGCTTTATTCTATGTGGATCACATTTGTATATTATTTTATTTTCAGATTTTGTACGGCGGCCATTTCTTATTCTTTGTGCAAATTTTCTTCCAAGTCACGTGATGTTTTATGCAGTTGTTTACCTCTGGGCCTTATAAAAAAGGTAGGACCGCTAGGTTCCTCTTTCCAGCCTTCTCTGAGCCACCTGGGCAGAGGTCTTCGCCACCTCAGCATTTCCCTCGGTGTGCGGTTCTATCACGTATGATGCTGTCCCCTCCGCGTGGGCTGCCTCCCACAGAGATGGCGGAAGACCACCTTTTCCTCCCGTTCCAATTTAAACTGGGGCTGTAAGGTGATAAGCAATCCCTCCTTTTAAAAAGAAATATATGTTGATAGAATAGGTAATTTGTTTTCCTTTTTTTGAGACACAGTCTCACTCTGTCGCTTGGGCTAGAGTGCCATGGCGTCAGCCTAGCTCACTGCAGCCTCAAACTCCTGGGCTCAAGTGATCCTCCTGCCTCAGCCTCCCGAGTAGCTGGGGTTGCAGGTGTACATCATGATGCCCAGCTAATTTATCTATTTTTAGTAGAGACTGGGTCTCCCTGTTGTTCAGGCTAGTCTCAGATTCCTGAGCTCAAGCGATCCTCCCACTCGGCCTCCCAGGGTGCTGGGATTACAGGTGTGAGCCACCATGCCCAGCCTAGAATAGGTAAATTAAAAGATAAGTGTTTGTAAAAAGTGTTTCCATTTAAAGAAGAATTCTCTTTTTGTCTAGTGAGTGCAAGATGAGTGTTACAAACCCTAAATGTCAAAAGTGAAGGTAGGCCGGGCGCGGTGGCTCACGCCTGTAATCCTAGCACTCTGGGAGGCCGAGGCAGGAGGATCGCTCAAGGTCAGGAGTTCGAAACCAGCCTGAGCAAGAGCGAGACCCCGTCTCTACTACAAATAGAAAGAAATTAATTGGCCAACTAACATATATATATATATAGAAAAAAATTAGCCGAGCATGGTGGCGCATGCCTGTAGTCCCAGCTACTCGGGAGGCTGAGGCAGCAGGATCGCTTGAGCCCAGCAGTTGGAGGTTGCTGTGAGCGAGGCTGACGCCATGGCACTCACTCTAGCCTGGGTGACAAAGCGAGACTCTGTCTCAAAAAAAAAAAAAAAAAAAAAAAGTGAAGGTAAAGTTACAATGCAAACCAGTAATATCCTTGTAGAATCATAATGAACATCTCTTGTGTATAAAATAGTGGTTTTCAATTGCAGGTTTCACACCAGAATCAACTTAGCTTTTCAATGTACAGGCTTCTTGCCCTGTCCAGATAAATTGAGTCAGAACCGGGCGCAGCCCGTGGGGATCCAGGGTGCATCTGCACGTCCCCATCAGTTACTGTGAGGAACTCAGTAAAGAAAGCATGGAGTGGAGACTCGGAGAGACCCAGCACTCTCCCCCTGGCTTCACTGGTCAGGGGCCGTGGTCTCTTAAGCACCCACGACTCAAGTGTGCTTCCACAGGAAGAAAGTCTAATCTCCCTAATAAGCAGAGACACACAGACTAACATGTAATTGATAAAGCACTTCACTGGCCATGTTGTCACAGTTTTTAGTGGAAACACACAGGGACAGGTGGTTCTGCCACCGCAGAACTGCAAGGGCCTCATCCCTGGAGGCAGCTCTGACCCAGCAGTCCTGCTTCTAGACCTGTAACCCAAGGAAACGGTCAGATGCACTGCGGATGGGCTGTTGCTAGCCTCTCATGGTGAAACTTGCACAAAGAATAAGAGATCGCTGTGTCTCTGTTTCAGTTTCAGTTCCTCGTGTTCAGATTGTTCTCAGAGACCCGAGAACCTCCCTCCCAGGAGGACACAACTGGCCTTCTCTGGAGTCCCGTGTGCCTTGCACCTGCAGACTGGCAGAGAGCCGCGCTCTTGCTGTGGAGACAGAGCACCTTCCGAGAGCTGCTGAGGGAGAAAGACTTGCACGTAGGTCCCTCCTGGCCCTGACTCTGGGTCCCCAGAGGTGAGGTCTTTATCGAGATCACTGTGGCTTCGTGTGCAGCTTTTCAGAAATAGTACCGAAAGACCATGCCACGCTTTACCCGATTTCTCCCAAGAGTAACTTTTAAAAACATACCTGCCCAGCTCCAAGATGTGGACCTGGCTTCTCTGAGCTGCCCTGCCCAGGCTGCTCTTACCAACATGCCCATGGTACCAGCTGTGTTTCCTAGGATGTTTCATTGTTTGGTCTCCAGAAAAAAAAAAAATCTCAAAATTGTTTTATTATATTTTCTTCATTCTGTCACTGTTGGCAGTGTCAGTTGTGCAGGAGTGGGACAGTGTGGGTGAGGCAGCCCAGCACCGCACCTCCAGCGTGGAGGCCGTCCTCCCCTTGGCCTGTGTGCCTGCTGCTTAGTCGTCTAAGCACGTACGTGTGTCGAGCAGGGTGTGGTCTTGGCCCTTAGCAAGTGGAGAGCCCTGCTCAGATGTCTGTGTTTCTTTTTTTCACATAGTGTGTGGTTTTGAGATTAGTCCAGTGGATTTGTGGAACTGTTGTAAGAATTTTCAAATGAGAAACATGCTGTCATGAATATTGAAGGCATGTTTCTCGCCTCACAATCTATTCTTTGGTTATTCTCCTTTCTGTGCTGTTGTGCAGTGGCTCGACAGGGAATAGGTTTGCAGCCGCTGCAGGTTAACTGTTGAAACTAGGCAATAATGCTCACGCTGGAGAATTTGATTTTCCCCCCTTTTTTTTAAGTTTTTTCTTCCATGTCAAATAGGTAAGGTGCCAATGCTGTAACCAGGTTTGAGGGAGACTCATCTCATACGGGCATGTGAAAACCCTGTCATCAGCTTCTCACAAACCAAAGGGAGTGGAGAGTGTAGTATGATTTGAGCAGTTACAGTCAGCCTCACAGTCAGCAGTGCCAGCCTCGGCAGTACGGCAGTGCTTTCTGTCTCAGGCCACTATGCAATGCATTTCATAAAAATGGCCTTGTTATGTTTGCTAAAAGTGTTATAGTGCTACCGTCTTTGTGCTAGAGTGGTTTCATGCTAGGGAAATGGTATAAAAATAGAAATTATTCTATAAGAATATATTCTTGGCCGGGCGCTGTGGCTCAAGCCTGTAATCCTAGCTCTCTGGGACGCCGAGGTCGGCGGATCGTTTGAGCTCAGGAGTTCGAAACCAGCCTGAGCAAGAGCGAGACCCCATCTCTACTATAAATAGAAAGAAATTAATTGGCCAACTAATATATATAGAAAAAATTAGCTGGGCATGGTGGCACATGCCTGTAGTCCCAGCTACTCGGGAGGCTGAGGCAGCAGGATTGCTTGAGCCCAGGAGTTTGAGGTTGCTGTGAGCTAGGCTGATGCCACGGCACTCACTCTAGCCTGGGCAATGAAGTGAGACTCTGTCTCAAAAAAAAAAAAGAATATATTCTTGACAAAATAAGGTTAAGTTTCTTTCCCGTGAGACTCCTTGAGCTGCACTTTTGTTACAACATCATAACAGAGGGACACAGACCTTGTGAGATGAAATGACACCCTGTTCTGTAAACCTGATGTGGTTCGTGCACACATGTAAATCACTCCTTTTCTCTCAGTTAACTTACAGAGACTGGTTATGGTTGGAACTGGAAGTGCAGCCTGAAGTTGACTTTCTTTCAGACACAGAAAGGTTAGTGTTTAAAGGAACTGCCATTTAAAATGTATTGTCCTAAAGCCTACATTTTGTCCTTATATCCTCATTTTAGTGTCTGGTTCGACTGTATAACTTTTGACACAATTTCAGTTGTTCATTCTTTTATTCAAGAAACATTTGTTGAGCTCCTGCCAGGTGCCAGACACTTCTAGAATATTCTAGAAGCTAGGAGAACAGAGTGAAAGGGACCAGCCTGCCCATATGGCGCCTTTGTGCAGATGAGGGCTTGGACTCCATCCGGCCCCGACTGGGCTGTTGTCAAGGAGCCGTGTGCCTGGGTGGGGGTCCTGGCCACCAGCAGGTCAGCACGTGGAAGTGATGAAAGGTGGGGTGAGCGCCCAGACCTCAGCAGGGCTCTGTGAGGGCGAGTGACCAGGTGGGAGCAAAAGGGGGGGTGCAGGCTCTGGGGAGGGTGTGGGCTTTGAGGTGGGAGCACCAGGAAACAGTATTGGAAGGACTGAGCCCCTGAGGGTCTTGGGCCGATGACTGTGACATCAGAGGTCAGACGTGCTGTTCTGTGCTGGAGAGTGGGCAGCTGAGAGGGCCTGTGGGTCTAGGGTGGAGGTCAGGGAGGGAAATGTCCCCAGAGACGTGGAGAAAGCTTGCCACAGCCAGCCTTGCGCCAGCATCAGCCCTGGTGCCCCCACGCTCCTTGCGGGCAGAGACCTCCAGGCATGTGGGCAAAGAGCTCCAGGCATGTGGGCAGCCACCTTCTGCACTGCTGAGCGTGGTCGGTTCTGGAGGGAACACATGGAAATGCTAGGAAATGGAGATGCTGGGGCAACAGAAAGAACAAGCTGCTTTTTCTGACAAAAGGGTGTTTGTCTGCCTCTCAGGCTGTGCCCAGTGAGCGATGCGAGTGCCGCCTGCGCGCTGGCCGAGTCCTGTCTCGTGCAGTCAGGGATGCTGGGGAGCGGGAGGGGTGGGAGGGATGCTGAGATCATGTCCATCGTGTTCCTGGGATTTCCTTTTTTAATTACACAAGTAATACTCAGGTGGATTCTGCACAAATTCGAGGCAACGTGGATAAAGCACTTGCTCCTTGGCCTGATCGCAGTTGTGTGGAAATATTTCACTTGGGTTTGGCTCTTTCTATGTGAGTGCATCCAGCGTCGATGTTCTGTGCTGTTTGCAGCTAGTGTGTCCTTGAGGCCTCTCCACCTGTGCACACAGCTGCTCCGCTCAGTGGCTTCCACTCTCCTAGGTCCCCTTGTGGTAGACCTCGGGGTGGTTCAGACATCCTAGGGTGACACATTGGCCTGCATTTGTGCAGTGGCCCCAATTACCAAGCTCATCAGCTGTGCGGCCAGCCGTCCTCCAGTGGAGTGGCACCTGCATGGTTTTCATCGGTGCTTGAGGCGGTTGCTGAGGTCGCAGGAGACAGGCCTTTCCCACAGCCCAGCACCCTGTCCCGCAGAGAGCGGCCGCAGCCCTGCAGTCACAAGTGCTGTGTGTTCCTCGATGCAGGGCTTCCTTCCAAGGTTGCAGCGACCCTGGCTGTGAAGCCTCTCTCAGAATTGCCCACGCAGGGTTCCCTGTTGCAGACAGGACTTCCACCAGTGGGCGATCCGCGAGCACTACCTCCCTGCACCTGCCGCGTTGGGGGGCTGTGATGGAGACCTGGAGGTGGCGTGCACGGTTCTCGTTGACGTGCTGATGGACTTCTGCCAGAGGTGAGCAGTGCAGACACGGGAAACGTCTTGCTTTTAATCATGGCAGTTCTGAGAATGCAGTTTTATTTCTCTCAGTCCAATTATCTTTTAAGCACATTTGAGCATATTATAGCAAGTCTGAGGCTGTTGAAAGTAAAGGCACACTTCCCGAAGCAGTGGATTCTTTATGCATATAGATTTGCCAAGAGCAGCTGCTGTGTCCTTCTGTTGTGTCAGCTGGCACTGAGGGCTGGCAAACTTGGAGAGCGGAACAGTGGTCTGGCGAGCTGGGAGCACCGCAGGGACCCTCAGGGTCCTCGGGACAGTGGCCCATACAGCGCCACGTGTGGGCCGGCTGGGAGCAGTCCTCTGCCTCGTCTGAGCCGTCTCCACCCTCAGGGCTCTCATTGGTGGCCGCAGGTGCACACTTTCCTGACTCGGGAGTGACTATGTCTGGTTGGTTACAGGCCGAGCATCCCTAATTTGAAATGCTCCAGATTTTGAAACTTTTTGAGCACTGATGTGACACTCAAAGGAACTGCTCATTACGGCATTTTGGATTTTTGGATTAGGGATGCTAAACTGTTAAGTATAATGCAGATATTCCAAAATCAAAAAAAAAGAATTCAAAACACTTCTGGCCCCAAGCATTTGAGACGAGGGATACCTGACCTGTATTGAGGCTGTGAGAGATTCCATTTTCCAGAGGCTCAGTTGATACAGCATGTTACGCTAGTCATTACAAATGGGTTCTGTTGTTACAGTCTGAGAAACACTGTCCAGGCAGATCATTGCTGAAGACACAATCCAGGAAGGGGACTTTGTTTCTCCCACTGCCCTATGTTCTCCACAAGGACCTAGGAACAACGTATTGGTCCATAGTACAATTCTCATAAACTCACAGTGTGAGGTCTCTTTCCTGCGTAAAGGTTACATTTCAGCACAGCCAGCAGTGTGAGAAGTTCTTCCTGCTGGTCCCTGGTGGCTGGGACACCAAACACTAGGCAGAGCAAAATCACAGCCAGCGCCTTTGTCCCCCGGGGCCATGAGAGCAGCCCTGCAGGGATGGGCGAGTGTGCACCTGCCCTCCCTCTGATGCCGGCCCCTGGCAACCGAGAGTCTGCTCCTGTCTGTGGATTTGCCTGTTTTGCACATTGCATGTCAGTAGAATCATACAACATGTGTCTGCCTTCTTTCCCTGAGCAAAATATTTGAGGTTCACCATGTTGTATCACATATCAGAACATCATTCCTTTTTGTGCAACAAATAGCGATGGAAGGATGTATACCACACTTTGTTTATCCATTCGTTTGTTGATGGACATTTGGGTTGTTTCTCTTTTCTGGATATTATGGATAATGCTGCTATAAAAGTTGTTCACAGGTTTTGTGGGGTCCTATGTTTTTGTTTTTCTTGGGCATATTCATAGGACTGGAGTTGCTGGGTCATAGGGCAGCTCTGTGGCACTCTTTGAGGGACTCTCAGACTGTTTTCCAAGCCAGCTGCAGCATTTTACATCCCCACCAGCAGTATAGGAGGGTTCTGGTTTCTCTAAATCATTGCACTTGTTGTGACCTGACTTTTTGACAACAGCTGTTTCACTGTGGTTTTAATTTGCACTTCCCTGATAGTGAATGATAACGAGCATCTTTTCTTTTCTTTTCTTTTTTTTTTTTTTTGAGACAGTCTCACTCTGTTGCCCAGGCTAGAGTGAGTGCCATGGCGTCAGCCTAGCTCACAGCAACCTCAAACTCCTGGGCTCAAGCGATCCTCCTGTCTCAGCCTCCCGAGTAGCTGGGACTACAGGCATGTGCCACCATGCCCGGCTAATTTTTTCTATATATATTAGTTGGCCAATTAATTTCTTTTTATTTATAGTAGAGATGGGGTCTCACTCTTGCTCAGGCTGGTCTCGAACTCCTGAGCTCAAATGATCCGCCCACCTCGGCCTCCCAGAGAGCTAGGATTACAGGCGTGAGCCACCGCGCCCGGCCTCGAGCATCTTTTCATGTGCTTATTGACCATTTGCATGTCGTCTTTGGAGAAATATCTATTCATGTCCTTTGTTTATTTAAAAATCGTGTCGTAATCATATGCCACATATTAGTAACAACATTTCAGTCCACATTGGGCCACATGTGCGTGGGTGGTTCCATAAGAGTATAATGCTGTGTTTTTATCGCACTTCTGTGTTTAGGTGAGTTCAGATACACAGGTACTTCCCTGGTGTTGCACTTGCTTGTGCACCCAGTAGGCACCACGCTATACAGATGTGCAGCCAGGAGACACAGGACATGCCCTCTGGTTTGTGTGAGGGCACTGTGACGTCCGCACAGTGACAGAAGCACCTGAGGACATGGTTCTCAGAACATCCCTGTTGTTCAGTGATGCCCGACTGCGTTTGTCTTCCTGAGTTGAACAAGTTCATTATGTATTGTGGATATAAGCTCTTATCAGACACATGATTTGCAAATATTTTCTCCCATTTTGTGGATTGTCTTTTCACCCTCTTGATAGTGTCCTTTGCACAAAAGCTTTAATTTTTTTTTTTTTTTTGAGACAGTCTCACTGTCTAGCCCTGGCTAGAGTGTCGTGGCGTCAGCCTAGATCACAGCAACCTCAAACTCCTGTGCTCAAGCGATTCTTCTGCCTTAGCTTCCCGAGTAGCTGGGACTACAGGCATGTGCCATGCCCGGCTAATTTTTTTTCTATATATTTTTAGTTGGCCAATTAATCTGTTTCTATTTTTAGTAGAGACAGGGTCTTGCTCTTGCCCAGGCTGGTCTCGAACTCCTGACCTTGAGCGATCTGCCTGTCTCGGCCTTCCAGAGTGCTAGGATTATAGGTGTGAGCCACAGTGCCTGGCCAAGCTTTAAATTTTGATGAAGCCCAATTCATCTAATTTTAGTTTTAGCTCTTTAGGTTTTTGATCCATTTTGAGTTATTTTGTACGAGGTGGGGTCCAGCTTCATTCTTTTGCGTGTGGCCGTCCAATTGTCTGAGTACCATTTGTGGGAAGGACTGTTCCTTCCCCACTGAGTGGTGGTGGCACTGTGTCAAAAGTCAGCTGACCATTCATGTGGTTATTTCTGGACCCTCAGTTCTTTCTCATGTCTGCCATAGGCCAATGTTGCAGCATTTGATCACTATAGCTTTGTGGTAGGTTTTAAAAATGGGAAATACGAGTCTTCCAACTTTGTCTCAAAATAAAAAAAAAAATAAAGAAGAACAGTGTCTCACTTTGTGGCTGGCTGGAGTGAGTGCCGTGGGATCAGCCTAGCTCACAGCAACTTCAAACCCCTGGGCTCAAGCGATCCTACTGCCTCAGCCTCCCAAGTAGCTGGGACTACAGGCATGCACCACCATGCCCGGCTAATTTTTTGTATATATATTTTTAGTTGGCCAATTAATTTCTTTCTATTTTTAGTATAGACGGGGTCTCGCTCAGGCTGGTTTCGAACTCCTGACCTCAAGTGTTCTGCCCGCCTCGGCCTCCCAGAGTGCTAGGATTACAGTTTGAGCCACCACGCCCAGCCTTGTTCTTCTTTTTCAATATTATTTTGGCCATTCAGGGTCCTTTGCAATTCCATCTGAATTTTAGGATCAGCTTGTCAATTTTGATAGACAGTTGTGATCCAGGTAAGGATTGCCTTTGATCTGTAGATCAATCTGGATAATATTGCCATTTTAATAATACTAAGTCTTTCATTTTTGGATTATTCGTTGCTAATGAACAGAAATGCCACTGATTTTTGTACATTGATTTGCTGAATTCATTTATTAGCTCTAATAGTCTTCTTTAATGGATTCTTTAAGGTTTTCCATATATAAGAGCATGTCTTCTGTGAGTAGAGTAGAGATAGTTTAACTTTTTCCTTTACAATGTGGATGCTGTTTGTTTATTTATTCAGGTTCCCTGGCTAGAGGTGCCAGTGTAGTGTGGAAGGGAGGGGGAGAGAGAGAGAGAGAGACATCTTGGTCATGTTTCTGATCTCAGAGGAGAAGCTTTCAGTCTTTTATCATTAAGTCTAATGTTAGCCGTGGGTTTTTCATAGATACCCAGTATCAATTGAGGATGTTCCCTTCTATTCCTGGTTTACTGAGTGTTTATCATGAAAGGACGTATAATTTTGTTAAGTGCTTTTTCTACATTTATTGAGATAATCATGTGGGTTTTGTTTTTATTCTAATGATAACTAATTGTCACATTAATTGATTTTTGGATGTTAAACCAACCTTGCATTCTTGGGATAAATCCTACTTGGCTATGGTACAGAATTCTTTTTATATTTGCTGGATTTGGATTGCTAATATTGGAATTTTTGTGGTTTCTTGTTGATTAATGTGATTGTCGCACCCCCAGAGCAGCACAGAGCACCCTGCTCTGGAGCAGGGGGACCAGGAATGCCAGCAGCAGAGGAGATGCTGACGAGGCGTTTACTGTGTTTCCATTTCAGTTCGAGGAGTTGTGACCACTCAGAGAATACCGATTCGGTCCCCGGTGGCCGCACAGGGAATCGGGATATTCTTTCCAGGTTGCAGGTGAGATAGAGCACACCAAGATATGGTGTGTTCACTGCCATTAAGCCATCTTCTGTTAAGATATTTATTATAGGCCAGAGACCGTGGCTCACACCTCTAATCTCAGCACTCTGGGAGGCTGAGGCATGAGGATCACCTGAGGTCAGGAGTTTGAGACCAGCCTGAGCAAGAGCAGTCCTCCTGCCTCGGCCTCCCAGAGTGCTGGGATTACAGACGTGAGCCCCAACGCCTGGCCTCACAGTCCTTTTTCTCATAAATGTCAGTGTCATAAAAAACAAAGACTCTGGAAATGTTCTAGAATGACGGAGGCTTGTGAGCTGTGACAGTAGAATGCCCCCTGACCCTGCACCCTCTGGAGTCCTAGTTGTTTGGCAGCTGACAGGACACACAGCTGTGGTCACATGTGATGCTAGAGTCCCTCACGGCCGAGCGAGCTGGGACCAGCTGAGGAAATGCATACAGATGCATTTGGGGTCAAGGCCTTTGTGTTCATAATTCACCCTCCAATTGTCCAGAAAAGAATTGCGTGTGCACACACACCTGCCGACATAGGGAGAGCGAGAACGATCAGTGGGCTAGATGTCAGGATAGCCGCACCTGGATGGAAGGGTACATGGGTGTTCCTTCCACTGTTCTTTTACTTTTGCAATTTAAAAATGCTTTCCAAGTCAAAAAGCTGCTCCTACTTGGTCCTGCCCCTTTTGCCCCAGCCCCTGCAGAGACCTCGATGCAAACTCCTCTCTCTCTGTCCCACCTTGCCCAGCATTGAGCCCTGAGGCCTTTCTCTTCCCCCCCCCCCCCCCCCCCCCACCCACCCCCCCCCCCGACGAGGGCAAGAGTCACACCCACATCTGGAGACGAAGGGCGTGAGTGTCTTGGCCTCCCTCTTCTCCAGGAGATGGCCGTGGAGCTGGAGCGGGACGGCCGCTCCCCCTCGCGGGGGCACTTCCTCTTCCAGGTTTTCCACATGAGGCTCCAGGCTCTGCCCGGCGGGTGGGACGTGGCCGCCAGCCTTCAGAGGCAGCAGGAGCTGCTCACGTACAAACGGTAACTCAGGGCACAGCGGTCTCACAGTGACTGTCCCAGCCTTTTTCTCTACATAGTTTTTCTCCATTAGTTACCTATTTCTGTGTCCCCACCCGGAGCCTGTGGTGGCTCCATCCCCTTGGTGCTTCCCGCGGAGAGTGAGTTCTGGAGGTTTGACGGGTGCGTTGGGTGAAAAGCTTGCCGGCAGACAGAGGAGCCCCTCTGTTGAGGGACGCGGTGTGAGGAGCTCACGTCCATGTGAGGGGGATGGTGTGTTCCGGATGTCCCCCGCGGCCGTGCTCGTTGTGGAGAGTGGCACGATGCAATTTCCCAGTCACAGGGAACTGCTTCGCCACCCTGCACTGCGTGCTCCTGCTCGGTTTCACGCAACTGTCCAGAATTGGTTTTTTTGGTAACACACCCCAGATGCCCGCGGGGGGGCCGGCACGGTGCCCGACGTGTGCTCAGGGCAGACCTGTGGGGGACAGGGACGCAGCCGCAGGCTCTGGCTCTGACAGCATCGCTGGGTTTGCGGGTCTGGGCCCGTGGGCAGGAGCGAGCGTGGGCTGCGCCCTCACTGCCGACCTTCCTCCAAGGCTGCTCCTCCGCCTGCCGCCGTCTGTGCTCCTGGGCAGCTTCCGGGCAGAGCCGCCCCCCACCCCCCACTGCGAGGACTTCTTCCACCTGGTCAACTCTGAGCTGGTAGGTGCTGCATCCCTGCGGGAGACGCGGTCCTGGGGAAGGGCCCAGCGCAGATGCCGCTGTCGGCCGTTTTTCCGCACAGTTTCCCTCAAAGCTTAACGATTTAGACCCGTGGGGTTTGGAGACCATTCTGCATGCCACACACCTCCCTAATTGTTTTCCAATTTTGACTGTTTCCTGTGTGCAGAAGCCAAGTGGTGACTTGGTGACTACTGCTGCCGCCAGGCAACTCGGTTTCCTTTCTTTTTTTTTTTGAGACAGAGTCTCGCCTTGTTGCCCAGGCTAGAGTGAGTGCTGTGGCGTCAGCCTCGCTCACAGCAACCTCAGACTCCTGGGCTCAAGTGATCCTCTTGCCTTAACCTCCCGAGTAGCTGGACTACAGGCATGTGCCACCATGCCTGGCTAATTTTCTTTCTATATATATTAGTTGGCCAATTAATTTCTTTTTATTTATAGTAGAGACGGGGTCTCGCTCTTGCTTAGGCTGGTTTCGAACTCCTAACCTTGAGCACTCTGCCTGCCTTGGCCTCCCAGAGTGCTAGCATTACAGGTGTGAGCCACTGCGCCGGGCCTGTTTCATTTTAGACACCAATAAAAGCAGAAGGTGGCATGTATAGATGTCACAGTGTCAGGGCTCCCTCTAGCTCAGGGACAGTGGCTTCTCCTAAGGGCCTTTTCTTACTGCTTTTGGAGACAGGGTCTCTGTCGCCCAGGCCGGAGTGCAGTGGTACAATCTATCACAGCCCCCTGCAGCCTTGAAGTCCTGGGCTCAAGTAATCCTCATGCCTCAGCCTCCTGAGTAGGTGGGACTACAGGCACATACCACGACTCCCAGCTAATTTTTCTGTTTTTAGGAGATACGGGGTCTTGCTCTTGCTCAGGCTGGTCTCGAACTCCTGGGCTCAATCCTCCTGCCTTGGCCTCCTACAGTGCTGGGCCCACAGGCATGTGGCACTGTGCCTGGCCTCCTTAAGATTTTCTTTACATTCTTACCAAAGGTGGTTTTCTGGAAGCTCTCTCAGACTGGCACATGATGGCAGTTAGTTAGATGAGAAAACATGATGTGCTTGGTCAGCAGAGGACAGAACGAGACGATGGTTGGGCAGTGGCGTCATCCCAGGGCCCTGAGCAATTGTGCTGCCGCACGCACCTCCCCAGCTCCCACCCGGAGCCACCCTGCGTGGCCTGAGCTGGTGGCTGAGGGATTGAGGCTGCACGGAGAAGCCATTAAAAGGCCCGTGGCTGGGAGCCTCTGGCAGCAGGCAGGCTGGGCCCTGGCCAGTGGTCCAGCCCGGGGGTTGGCTAGGGGCTGACTGCCGGCTCCTGAGCCCCACAGAGCATCCTGTTCATGACGGAGTCTGCACAGCAGTCTCTCTGGCCTCACCTCCCTGCCCTGTGGCCCTTCCTTACCATCTCTCTGAACTCTTGCAGAGAAACTGCTGCTCCCACGGAGGTGCCCTGACACATGACATCACCGCCCACTTCTTCAGGGTAAGCCACGCCCCAGCCTCCTCAGGGGCCCTCGGCGGGTCCTGGGTTGGGTTCCCACAGCGCCCGGACTGTCCTGGGCCGTGGCCAGCCGCTGAGCTGCTAGGGTGTCGTCTTCTGCAGGGACTGCTGCACACCTGTCTGCAGAGCGGCGACCCCGCCCTGATAGCCAACCTGCTGCTGGCCGAGTGCCAGACCCAGTGCCCCTTGATGCTGACTTCTGCGCTGGTAGGCCCGTCTGCCACCGTCTGCTTGGGTGTTTCTGGGATGGGTGGGGGACTCTGCAGCCACCAGGGCTTCTCAGAAGCTGCTCTCCGTTTCCCACTGTGTTCGTCCTCATTACAACAGCAGACATGGGAGCTGGACGGGAACCTCAGCACACAGCAGATGGGGACAGCAAGTCTCCCGTTCTCAGAACTGCGCTCATCTCAGCTGTGTCTGTGGGTCTCGCTCCCTCGCTCGGTCTCTGTGCATAGACTGGGGGCTGTGCCCGAGCCTCCCATGGTGTGACCGCCTGTCTGGCCTCACTGCCTCAGGGTGTGAGAACAGAGAGGCCACCCCAGCTCCCCGCTGTGTAGCAGACTCCGTGTGATGTCACGTTCTAGGGTGCAGGCTGTGGGAGGAGCCTGCAGGGTGACCTTGGCTGCCTGGTCAGGGTCCTGGAAAGTGCACTGTCCTCCTCCTTGGTGTCCTGACGTCGAGGACTGGCCCCGGCCTAGCCATGGGAGCCGAGGTCCATTTCCCGTGAAGCATCGTGTTCCCCGGAGAGCTCCCTGTGCAGTCTTGGCACCTCGCTTGCCTCTCTCATCTGGGCGGATGTCCCTGCACGGAGTTCCCGGCAAGACGGGCACGCAGGGTGCCTCCCTAGGCCAGGCGCCCCCTTCCCCAGACCCCTGTCTTGTCAGGACGAGGACGCCTCCTGGGGTTGTCTGAGCTTGACATGAGAAGTAGGCTGTGCATGGTGGCGCACACCTGTGATCTCAGCACCTCAGGAGGCTGCAGCAGGAGGATCGCTTGAGCCCAGGAGTTCGAGGTTGCCGTGCGCTGTGGCGAGGCCACTGCACTCCAGCCAGGCCCTGTGTTAAAATAATTGATGAATTAGTTAATAAGTTATGAGGTAATGGAGGCGTGGTAGCCACGTGGCTGGCTGTTGGTCGCTCAAGGCTCTGGGTCTTCTGGATTCCGGCATGGTTGTGTCCCAGCAGCACCCTCTCTCCGCAGCTGTGGTGGCCGCGGCTGGAGCCCGTGCTGCTGTGCCAGTGGAGGCGGTGCTGCCGGAGCCCGCTGCCACGGGAGCTGCAGAGGCTGCAGGAAGCCCAGCGCTTTGCCAGGCAGTACGTGTTGCCACTGGGTGAGGGCGCGGGCGCCTGACTGTGCTTTGGGACCTCTGGGCTGGTCATGGACACTGGGGCAGCCTCCGTGAGATCTGTGTGAAATGGGACAAGGGACCGAGCTCTGCCCGGCCAGCGAGTGGAAAGCTCGAGCGTGTTTTGGGATAGGCTGTGTTGGCGGTCACATTTCAGCTCAGTGTGTCCCACCAGCGTGGGGTCCCGAGGCAGGGCCTGGGGCTGGCAGTGCCCTGGGGGTGTTTAAGGGTGCGGATTCTCAGCCCACCCTGACCTGTGGACCCAACCAGGTGTTCTGGGCTGGGCCTGGCGGTCTGTCCAGGTCAACCCACCCTCCTCAGGGCTGCTGACGGTCCGAGGTGCCTGCTGAACGGGAGGAGAGCTGTGTGCTCAGAGGTCCTTGCAGAACGGCTTTGTCACCAGAGTTCTGAATCCCCGATGCCCGGGAGGTCTCACCTACCAACCCTAATTCAACAAAGATCAGATTGTTTAAAGTTTCTTAAACCAACTGCATATTTTATTTTCTGCCAAATTTTTAACTTGCTGGAAAAGTGTTAGGTACCACACTGGTAGTAGATGCTCCTTCATCCTCTGTCTCAGGAGGGGACACCTGACCCATTCGAGGGCCAGGTGTGGAGAGCTGAGCTTAGGAAGGACGAGCCCTTCCTCTCCGTGCTGTTGGCCAGAGCTCTCAGAAGGCCACGGGCATCAGCATCGCTGCCTAGGGCAGCCCTC
>VSMD01133544.1:0-67832 GCA_008750895.1 Mirza zaza
CAAGAATGGATTAATAAAATGTGGTATATGTATACCATGGAGTACTATTCAGCTCTAAGAAACAATGGTGATATAGCACATCTTATATTTTCCTGGTTAGAGCTGGAACCCATACTACTAAGTGAAGTATCCCAAGAATGGAAAAACAAGCACCACATATATTCACCAGCAAACTGGTATTAACTGAGCAGCACCTAAGTGGACACATAGGTACTACAGTAATAGGGTATTGGGCAGGTGGGAGGGGGGAGGGGGGAGGGGGGTGAGTATATACCTACATAATGAGTGAGATGTGCACCATCTGGGGGATGGTCATGTTGGAAACTCAGACTTGTGGGGGGTGGGGGGAAAGGGCATTTATTGAAACCTTAAAATCTGTACCCCCTTAATATGCTGAAATAAAAAAAAAAACTGAACTCCTGGTTTTGTTGAATTTCTCTATTGTTTTTCTAGTCATTATTTGCCTCTGCTCTATTCTTTATTCCTTTTGTTACTTTGGGTTTAGTTTGTTCTTTTTCTCTAATTCCATTAAGTTAGGTTATTTATTTTAAATCTTTCTTCTTTTTTGATATAAACATTTTCAGTTATAAATCTACCTTAGCACTGCTTTTGCTGCATCCCCAAATTTTGTGATAATGTGTTTTCATTTTAATTTGTCTCAAGGTATTTTCTAATTTCCTTTGTGATTTCTTCTTTGACCCATTGGTTGTTTAAGAAAGTTTTCTTTAATTTTTACCTATTTGTTAATTTTCTGTTTTTTATATTGATTTTTAATTTGATTATATTATGAAGAGAAAATATTGTTTGTCTGATTTCAATCTGTTTAAATTTATTTAGATTTGTTTGTGGCCTAACATATGGTCTATCCTGGAGAATGTTCCATGTGCATTTGAGAAAAATGTATTTTCTGCTGTTGTTGGATAGAGTGTACATTAAAGCCAATTGATGTATAGTGTTGTTCAAGTGTTCAGGTCCTCTATTTCTTTTTCTTATCTTCTCTCTGGTTGTTCTACTCACTATTGAAAGTAGGTTATTAAAATCTCCAACTACTATTTCTCCCTTCATTTAAGTCAATATATGCTTCATATATTTTTGAGCTCTGATTTTTAGTGCATATATGTTCATAATTGTTATATCTTTTGATAATTTGAACATTTAATCAATATATAATGTCTCCTAAGGTCATTTTTGAGCATGTGTCTCACCTGGGCTTGTGTGTGTCTTTTACAATTCCCCCAAGATCATTTTTGAGCATATGTGTCACTTGGGCTTATGTATTGCTGTTACAATTCCCCCATATACAGAGATGATTTTCAATTCCTTTTTTCCCCCCAGAAAGTCTCACCCCTAGTTCTCCTCAGTACCTTAGATTGTCTATTGTATGTCTCTACCAATAATCTCTTGCCTGAAGCATTTTCAGACCTGTAGTTTTCCTGCAGCTTTCATCAGCACTATGTGTTGATCTTCTGCCTGAGCTTCAAGCTAGGTGACACAGACTCCAGTTTTTCAGGCAGCCTCAGTACTGGTTGGAGCATTGCAAATAACACTTGCTTTGCTTTCTCCAGTTTGAAGTAGGAAATTGGGAACTGGGCTGCCACATCCTCCAGACCAAGAACATACCTCAGTAGGGAGGAAATGGGACAAGGGCAAGTAAAAATGCTACAACATTGCCTGCTACTTTGAGCATGACTTTTTTCTTGATTGGGCATTCTCTTTTTTCCCATAGAACTTTGACTACTTTCCAGACCTTCTTTAAGGTTATTTTTGCGTGTTTCTAGTGGCCATTTCCTTTTCTTCTTTTTCCTTTCTCTCTCTCTCCTCATTCTCTCTCTCTCTCTCTCTCTCTCTCTCTCTCTCTCTATATATATATATATATATATATACACACACACACACACACACATTTATATATATGTGTGTGCGTGTGTGTGTGTGAGTGTGTGTGTATGGGGGAGGATTAGGATTTGGAGCTTTCTAGTACACCATTTTGCTGGTGTCACTTTTTCCTTGCCTAGATCTTGAAGAGCAGAGACTTCAACAGGCATTTGGTTTAGATACAGCTGGCACCATTTCTTGGCCTTTTGACTAAGGTCAAGTATAGATAAAGATGGCATACAACTTGAAACAATACTAAATATTGAAAGCACAATTAGTTTTCTTATTCACAAGGATTCATTATTTTGAATTGTAATGCAATGTAACTCTGCTATTTAAAGACTTGAGTAGGAAATTTGGAATCCTGGCCCCAGTAAAGTTCTGTATATGAAGCCTCTATTTTTGGGTAAAATGAGAATTCCAGGCATATGCTGAGAGGAAAGGAGGATGACAGATGGTATTAGAAGTAAGGTCCATCAAAATGATTTAAAGAGGAATAGCCACCAAGAATTACCATCCTCTCACAATTTTTCTTATGACTAGTTTTGCTCCTTTCCCCAAAGCATCCAATACTACAGAATATGACCAAGGAACTAAATGTCATTAATAGCTCACACAAATAAAAATAAATACCCTTTAATTTTTTATTGTGGCTCTTTATTTTACTTTTTATGTATGAAGATAAACCAAACAGATAACTCGAATTGGTTTGTCAACCTCTAATATCTTTCTTGGACCTAAAATTCTCCAGTTCTAAGATCTGTATGTTATAAATATGTCAGGGAAGAAGAGTGACAAAGAAATATTCAAAACTTCTTTCAACTAAGGAGTATTCTTTGAGAACTATATTTCTAGGCCCTTATTATGCAGATCAGGTTAATGGGTGAAGGAAAGGACTAAAACCAGTTTATTTAATTTACCAAATTGATTAAATGTGCTGAAGGTTTCCTACTGAAAGAAAATTACAAAGGCAAAAGAGGAAAGCACTATGAGATATTAAGGAAAAGACTAAAACCAGTATCTCCTTGCTTTGAGAAAAATCTTCAGGTATTTATGAAGAAAGATGGAGGGACTGGAGTCACCTGCTTTTCTGAGACAAATGGGTTTTTTAGTGGATAGATGTCAGGACAGAATTTTTTAAAGTTTTATCGAATGTTATAAATGGAAACTCTCTTTGGAATGTTCTGAGGGACTTTAGTGAAGATTTGTTGGATATTAGACAAGAGTTCTGTAGCATGAAAAATCATGCTGATCCCTAGGTCATAAGGAACTTTGGCTTTATGCAGACTGCATAACTAAACAATATGCATCTAATTTGCAGTTCTACATACAAAAATAGTCAATTTACCTCCTTTATTTTCTGAATTTGTTTATTAATCAGTAGGTATTCTGTTATAATCAACCAAAAATTCAAGCTTGTTTAAATCACAAAGAGAATATACTGAATGATGGATCTGCAAGTCCAGAGAAAAGGTAAAAACAACTTAGGATTGTTTGATTCAATGTCTTAGCAATGCTGTGAAGCATCTAGCTTCTTTCTGCCTCTCTATTCTGCCCTCCAGAATTTCAGTGTTATCATAAAGCTGGTTTCCATCATGGGCACAATATTGCTGCACTAGCTGAGACTTTAAATCCACTTACAGTACCACCAAAGAGAAAAAAAAGTGTTTCCCTTTAGAATTTTAAGGAAGAGTATTGGGATTCATCCTTATTGGTTCACTTATATCGCATGCCAAACCAAGAAGCAATGTCCTGCCTAAGCCAGGAGAATGAAATGTGCTAACTGGCTTAAGTTACTCCTACTGCTGAGCATGGTGTCAACTCCCCCCATTCTGAAGTACATGGAGGGGAAAGGAGGATGAATGAAAATGTGAATTCAATAAGCAAGGGAGAATGATTGCAGATACTAGGTAAGCAATTACCAACATCCACTACAGTTATAACTCATACTCAAATGTGGCTGATACTTTCAACAAGGCTGTACAGTTTGATCAATTGACAAATTAATTGCTCATTCTTTTATTTTGCTTTCTACAGTCAACAGAGATACTCAGTTATTCTTTTTAGCCCATAAACAAATGGGTTTTTAACTTTTTACAAAAAAATGATTAACACAATGTACTACAGTGACATTTCTCAGGGTCAGAACCCTGAGTTAAATTCATGGATCTATATTTTCATAGATCTACAAACTTGAGTGACTCACTTGACATCTGTGATTCACAAGTTTGTCAATTGTGCATTATAAAGATCGTCATCTACTTCCTTTAGAGCAAAAATCAGTCACTACCTGGCTACCAGACACCTATTAATGGGGGTTGACATTTTTGGTAGAGGAATAGAACTAGAAGCCTATGTGATAAAATTTTCAGCAAAATATATTCTATACTCTCCAGTCTTAGAGGGGAATATTATACCCCATTTTCCCAATTTCTGTGTGGTGAGACCCACTACAAGCTAATTTTTCTGGCCTCTTTCCTACTTCAAATCTTTCACGCATCCTCATGGATAAGGAGAATATTACTTGGTTTGTAGCCAATAGCCATTTATCCTTCTTTTTTGATTATGTACAATTAATCTATTAAGATATTCTATGGACTGAATTGTGTCTCACCAAAATTCATATGTTAAACCCCCAACCCCCAATATGACTATATTTAGAGGTACAACCTTTAAGAGATAATTAAGGTTAAATGAGCTCATAAGTTTAGACCCCTTAATCCAACAGCACTAGAGCCCTTGTAAGAAGAGAAAGAGACAAAGAGGTCTCTCTCTCCACCCTATGGAGACACATCAAGAAGGTGACCATATAAAAGACGGGAAGAGAGTGCTCACCAAAACCTAACCACATTGACACATGGATTTGGGACTTTCAGCCTCCAGACTGTGAGAAAATAAATTTCTGTTGTTTAAGCCACTTGGTCTGTGGTATTTTGTTATGGCAGTCCAAACTGACAAATACAAAATTACAAAAATTTATGACATCAGTGAAAATGCAGAACAGGGAACTCCAAGAGTATATCCCTACACAGAAACAGTATAAAATGAGCAAAAAAAAAAAAAAATCTCTCAGTTGAAGCCAGCAGCTCAAATTCAAGGTTTGTGTCTCTAATTCTGGAGGGAACCGAGTAAACTTTGTTCTCATTGAATTATGTTTTTCTGTTTTGACCTGTCTGAAGAAATTCTCAAGGACTAATACAATGTGCTTGCTATCTTTTGTCTAACACAGAAATTTCTGAGGGTAGAAAAGTGGCTAAGCAGAGGACATTCCTCAAAAACACAGAAAGAGAAATGAATGAGCCGACAAGATGGCGGATGAGAAAAACCATCAGCCAGAGTGTCTCTGCAAAAAAGACAGATTTTAGAAGAAAGTGAAAAGAATAAGCAAACAGACAAAGTTACATCAGATGAGGGTTGGAAGCAAGGGTACCTGAGACTATAGGAGACTCCACAGGAAGAAGCTGCAGAGGAGAACTGGAAGGAGAAAGGCCCCCAAGAGGCTTGGAGATGAGCGACAAGGTTAGGTGGAGCAATTAAGTTTTCCCTCTCTTGCATCTGGGACTGCTGGTGGTCTCCTGATGGTTGGAGAGACCTGTGGACACCAGCCCAGAGACAGCTGCCACCAGTGAGTGGTGAACCTTTTGCTGACAGGGCACCAGCCTCCCAGCTCCCTCAGGGCACCTCCTCCAGCACAGACCCAAGCAGATCAGCAGGTACCATATAGCTGCATTCTCCCCTCCCCCTTCCCTATCCGCAGCTGCCAAGAGAGACAATATAGCCACCAGCCAGAGGCATCTCCAGGGAATGGGATCTTTCCTTTTGGGGCCCTACAGCAGACTGAGAGGTACTCAGACTGTGATCTCCCTACCCACCAGCCCTACCAGGTACTGCAGGCCTGGTGACTCTAGGAGAATGGGGCAGATCCTGAGGTGGAGAAATATCCATCCAGCCTGGGCACCCCGTGGGTGACTTAGGACCGGCAATCCTCTCCCTGGTGGGGTCAGGGATCAAACTCCAGGGTCCAGGGGTCAGACCTGCAGACCAGATCCCATACACCCAGGTCTCGATCGCATTGTCTGGGGGTACAGAAGGGGTATTTGTGAATGAGCCTCCTAAGGGGCAGATCAGCATGCTTGAGGGGGAGCCCTCCTCCCACGGGAGGGCCCTGAGTCCAGCCCAGGCTGCAATCCTGCTCATGGAACCTCCTGAGCCATATCACAGCCAGGGGAGACCCCCTGGCATGAGATCCTACCTTCTGGCAGAGGACCAGAAGAAGCCACGGAGTGGGGGAGGGTGGAAAGGAGCGAGGCCTGTACCAGATTACAGGTCTCAGACAGCCTCACCCCCATAGGCAGACTGAGTGGGGCCATTCCAGCCCCTCCCTGATAGCTTTCCCCAGAAGCAGAGAACAGACCTTTGACCTCCCCACTAGCAGCATTTGTGGTGCTTGAGGGCAGGCTTACCCAAGCCAGCTCTGCCCAGACTCACTCTCAGACCAGCCCTCACTGAGGTGGAGAATAAGGACACACCTGGAAGTCCTGGGCCCCATGCACCACAAGAGGCACAAGCGTGCCTATCCAGAGGAACAAGAACTGGTTACAGGACCCCAAAACAACACTATAGCCTGCTGTTCTCAGCAAGGGCCACCTACTGACAGGGAAGTCATTCTGCATACTAAGGAAGTAGCAGAGGACTTAAACAGGTAGAAAACCATACCATGCTCATGGGTTGGCAGAACCAACATTGTTAAAATGTCTATACTACCCAAGGTGATCTACATAGTCAATGCAATCCCTATTAAAACATCATCGTCATATTTCACAGATATAGAAAAAATAATTTTATACTTTGTATGGAACCAGAGAAGATCCTGTATAGCAAAAGCAATCCTAGGCAATAAAAACAAAATGGGAGGTATCAATTTACCAGACTTCAAACTATACTACAAGGCTATAGTAATTAAAACAGCTTGTGATTGGCACAAGAACAGGGACATTGACTAGTGGAACAGAACAGAGAACCCACATATAAAACCATCCTCATAGAGCCATCTAATCTTTGACAAAGCAGACAAAAAAAATACACTGGGGAAAAGAATCCTTATTCAATAAATGGTGCTGGGAAAACTGGATAGCCACACGTAGAAGACTGAAACAGGATCCACACCTTTTGCCTCTCACAAAAATCAACTCATGCTGGGTAATAGACTTAAACCTAAGGTGTGAAACTATTAGAATTCTAGAGGGAAACATTGGAAATACACTTCTAGACATTGGACTAGGCAAAGAATTTATGAAGAAAACCCCAAAGGCAATCACAGCATCAACAAAAATATATAAATGGGACCTGATCAAGTTAAAAAAGCTTCTGCACAGCCAAAGAAACTGTCACAAGAGCAAACAGACAACCCACAGAAGGGGAAAATTGTCCCAAGCTACACATCCGATAAAGGGCTAATAACTAGAATCTATTTAGAACTTATGAAAATCAGTTAAAAAAAAGATCAAACAACCCCATCAAAAAGTGGGCAAAGACATGAACAGAAACTTTTCAAAAGACGACAGAATAATGGCCAACAAACATATGAAAAAATGTTCAACATCTCTAATAATCAAGGAAATGAAAATCAAAACCATGAGATACCACTTATCTCCAGTGAGAATGGCCTTTATCAAAAAGTCCCAAACTAATAAATGTTGGCGTGGATGCAGAGAGATAGGAACACTCATACACAGCTGGTGGGACTGCAAACTGGTACAACCTCTGTGGAAAGCAATATGGAGATATCTCAAAGAGATACAAGTAGATCTACCATTTGATCCAGCAATCCTATTACTGGGCATCTACCCAGAAGAACAAAGGACTCTCTGTAAAAAAGACACCTGCACTCGAATGTTTATAGCAGCACAATTCACAATTGCAAAGATGTGGAAACAATCCAAGTGACCATCAATACATGAGTGGATTAATAACATGTGGTATATGTATACCATAGAGTACTATTCAGCTATAAGAAACAATGGTAATATAGCACCTCTTGCATATTCCTGATAGAGCTGGAACCCATTCTACTAAGTGAAGTATCCCAAGAATGGAAAATAAGTACCACATGTACTCACCAGCAAATTAGTTTCATTCATCAACACGTAAGTGGACATATAGGAATAACATTTATCAGGCGTCGGGCAGATGGAAGGAGGGAGGAGGGGATGGGTATATACATACAAAATGAGTGTGATGTGCACCATCTAGGGGATGGACACGCTTGAAGCTCTGACTCCGGAGGGGGGGGGGAAGGGGGGAAGGCAACACACGTAACCTAAACATTTATACCCCCATAATATGCTGAAATTAAAAGAAAAAAAGAAGAAAAAAGCGAAACAATTTTACATATTAAAAAATACATTCTAAGAGCATTTCTAACTAAGGCCAGATATCCTTTCTTGTATTTTTGATAAAATTTTCACAAACATGGTCTCAGGGTGGTACCTACATGCACACTACCTTACTTCATCATACAATACTTGGACCATAAATTATCATTAGAAGAACTTCCTCGCCTTGAAATTCAACTTGTTCTATTTGGGTAATTTTGTAGTTTTTTTTAAATACATCCACACCTAAACTTAAAACAGAAGAATAAAGTTTAAAAGCCCCACCCCCCCAAAAAAAAGGCACAGAGAAATGAACAATCCCTAGTTACCTCCAACCTAAAAGAAGGATAGAGTGGTCACCAAGAGTTATCACCTTCTTCACAATTTTTTTTCTGCTAAGGTTTCTGCCTTTCCCACAATCTGCCAATTCTACAGAAACTGACAAAATGACCCCTGAAAATGGCCATGTTAGCAGTCAAATGAAATTAAATATTCTCTGTTATTTATTGTGGCACCTTATATCATTTTTACTCTATGAAGACCTGGCATAAAAGATTGCAGTTTGAGCAAATAATCAGCATACTGAAATCTTAGAGGAAAAACTGGAAAGAGATACATTGGGGAATATGGGCTTTGAAAAGCTCTTATATATGCCATTGAATATCTAGAAAGTTAGGTGCATGCCTAGGACAGAGAATGTATGCCAGAAAAAGACCTGGTAAGAACCTAGGCTTTCACTACCAGGTGATCTATCAGATGAGCAAAACCAGAAAGTGAAGGTTAAAGCAGAATTATAAATGGCCTGGCCAAACTTTGAAAGAGTGCTCCAACATAGAACCAATTTGCAGAGACAAAATGTGTATTTATTTTCTTTATGTTCTTACTTTATTTTTTACTCCAGGCACTTAAGGAAATCTTTCACACTAGGTACCCACAAGCTAAAGGAACAAAGATTACAGAGACCACGCAGAACAAAGACTATAGTCTATACAAAAATATTTCATAAACATCACATATCAAACAAACTGCTACAATCCACAGCAAGCAACAACGATAATAAAAACTCCAAGGAGAAGGAAGAATCTGACATCCATAGTTACCACATCATGAAAAATGTCAATTTTTTAACAACAAATTATGAACTAAGCAAAAAGAAATGGCCCATTCATAGGAAAAAAGGAGATTAACAGAAACTGTTCTTGAGAAAACATATTTATTGGACTTACTATCCGAAGAATTTAAGTCAACAATTAAATATTCTCAAAGAGGTACAGGAAACCATGGAAAAGAACTAAAAGAGACCATGAGAATGATGTCCCTACAAATAGAGACTATTATCAAAAGATTAAAATTATAAAAAGAAACCAAATATAAATCCTGAAGCTGAAATATACAATTGGTGATATAGACATTTTATTAGAGGTTTTTCAATAACAGGTTTTTGTGGGCAGAAGAAAGAATTGCTGAATGTGAAGACAGATCAATTGAAATTATCCAGTCTGAGAAAGAGAATTAAAAAAAAAAAAAAACACACACAAAGAAAAATGAAGACAGCCTGAGAGACCAGATCAGACCTGAAACTGCCTGGGGCAATGGCTAGGCAAATTAATCAATACAAATATTGACAAAAGGGCCAGAGTTCCTTGGCTCAATTCCCTGCTGGAGGCTCAAAGCCTTTTACAAAAAAGTGGGTAAAAAATTCAGGAGGTGAAGAAGAGAAGTTCCTAGAACTCCTTGACACAGGAGCTCCATGCACTGTGGTACCAAAAACCCACTGCTGAAATCCTGATTTAGGCTATAATTAGATTGAGAGAACATAAAAATGTAAGTGTTGATAGGATTATGAAAATTGGAATGTTTAATCAGGCTTTATGTGAAGAAATCATGTCTTCTTTACCTGAATGTTTTATGGAAATGGATGTTGTATCTGGTTGGGGAATATTTTCCCTACCTAATATTGAAAAATAAAAAAAAACTGATGATAAAATCTTAATGGAGGCTACAGTAATAAAATGTAAGGGTTGGTAGAATTAAGGTTAAATTTTGTAGGAGAATTGGTATGTTGAACAGGCATTATGTGAAGTGGCTGTATATCTTTTATCTGATTATATTATAGGGGTGGATGTTGCATCTGACTAGGGAATGTTTCCCCTACATAGTATTATAAAACAGAAGGTATATAAATCTGCCCTTCAAGTAATATTAATTGGACATGCTAAACAGAAACCAGTTAGATTGCCCAAACCAAAACAATATAGAGTAGAAGGTGAGTAGTGGTATAAATAATTGTATATATCCTCAGAATAATAGCTTGATAAAGAATTGGAATGGGCAATTGAAACACTGATTATTTTAAATGAGAGAAGATACAGGCCTGAAGGGCTGGCTTATATGTATTCATGAGTGTGTGTTCACACTCAACATGAGGGGGGCATAGGGAGTGTCCCCAATATACAATTATCCTGTTTTCTCCACTGGGGAAGAGAGGGTGAAGCAAGATGCTGGTATGATGACCATATATATTTTTTTCCTTTCTTTATTCCCCACATCAGATTAATTTTGCTTTTTCTACCTGATGCAGTGCTCATAGGACAAGGGCTATAGCTACAGTTGTCAGAAAAGGGATAATTCTAAAGCAGGAAACTGTACCCATATTTTTAAACCTTTTTGTTAGAACTACTGAGCACCTGATGAGGTGGGCTTTATGCCATCCACAAAAATTGAGGTTAATTGTAAATGCAACTGTATTGCCTAATGATCAAGATAGCCTACTAGTTCTGTATCTATTTAACTTTACCCTACGTGAGTGAGAGTGGACTGAGGGAGAAGTACTTGCTAAACTAGTATTGGTACCTGAAATATAGACCAGTACAGTGACTGAACCTAATGTCCCTTCTGAGGTAAAAAAGGGTTGGGTATAAATGGAAAGGAAGAAAAAAAGTAGCTGAGGTCAAAAAATGAATAAATGGGTTATATGATGAGAAAAATCAATATTATATTAATACATCAAAAGAGACTCAGAGCAAGAGACAATATTTTCTCTTAGCTCGATTATACCAGATGCCTGAAAGGGTGACACCATATGTCTGCTGAGACTACTGCTGCATTTGGAACCTAAAAAGATGGAATGAAAGTCTGCAAGCCTGAGTGGCCTTACCCTGGGAGACATTTTGATACATTTAATAATGAACTGGAATAATTATTAATGATTGAATGGGGACTCTAGTAATGTGTCAATATCTTTTAACTGCTATGATCCTCTTGTTATAAGGGATCCATGGTCAAAGGCCAGGGGGTACCCTATAGTATAATATGAAATAGATTTTATCTTTGGCTCTGGTTTCTGTCATAGAACTCCTCAAACCCTGAAATTTCCTGAATAACAGGAGCATATTTTGTTATTTATTATAAGCCCCTTTGATAACCCTGAGTTTATGCTAATGAGGTTACTCAGGATAAGGCCCCTAGTAGCCTCAGGATGGAACCCATAACCAAAAATTCCACAAAATTAGAGGATTAGAGGTTTGAGATTTTTCAGTCACACAAACTGATTTCTGGGGAAAAGAAAGCACTAGAGATCAAGCTCTATAAAACTCTTAAACAATATTTGATGAGTTTCCAGCCTGCTGAACATGTGGAGGGGAAATCTTATGGTTAACTGAGTTCTTAACCTATGAGATCTGGCACTATGTCCAGGTAGATAGTGTCAGAATTTAATTGATTTATAGGACACCCAGTTGGTGTACACTGGAGAATTGCTTGGTATGGAAAAAATCTGAAGTGTTGAGTGTGAGAGTAAAGTAAGAGAAAAATTATTTGGTTTTCCTTTCAGAGTAGAAAACCCTCAAGATTCTACCAGGAAAATTGTTTGAACTAATAAATAAATTAAGCTACATTGCAGGATACAAAATCAATAAGGAAAAGTCAGTTTCTCTTCTATATACTAACAATGCACAATATGAAAAGAAATTAAGAAAATTATTTATAATAGCATCAAAAATATACTTAGGAGTAAATCTAACCAAGGAGGTGAAAGAATTGTACTCTTAAAGTTAAAACACTGCTGAAAAAATTAAAGAAGACACAAATAAATGGAAAGACATCCCATGTTCATGGATTGGAAGACTTAATATTGTTATGATGTCCATGCTACCCAAAGCAATCTATAGATTCTATGTCATCTCTATCAAAATTCCATCAGCATTGTTTGCAGAAATAGAAAATGTCCTAAAATTCATATGGAATCTCAAGGGATTCCAAATTGCTAAAACAATTTTTTTTAAAAAAGTTACAGCACTCTTACTTCTTGATTTGAAAACATATTACAAAGCCATATTAATCAAAAAAGATGGTACTGGCATAAAGACAGACAAATAAGGCAATAAAATAGAACAGAGAGCCCCCAAATAAACCCTTATATATATGGCCAAATGATCTTCAACAAGGGTGGTAAAATTAATCAATGGGGAAAGGACAGTCTCTTCAATAAAAATGTTGAAAAAACTTGAGAATCATCCACATGCACAAGAATGACAAAAATTAACTCAGATTTGATTAAAGATTTAACATAAGACTTAAAGCTTTAAAACTCCTATAAGAAAACATAGGAAAAAATCTTCATGACTTTGGACTTGGCAATGATTTCATGGATATAATATCAAAAGCACAAGCAACAAAAGCAAAGGTAGAGAAGTGGGATTACATCATACTAAAAAGCTTCTCCAAAGCAAAGCAAACAATCAAAAGAATGAAAAGGCAACTGTAGAATGGGAAAAATATTTTTAAATCATGTATCTAATAAGAAGTTAATATCAAGAATATATAAGAAACTCCTACAAGTCAACAACAAAACTCAAATAACCCAATTAAAAACTGTACAAAGTATTCCTTAGACATTTCTCTAAAGATGATACACCAACAAGCATATGAAATGATGCTCAGCATCACCAATTAGGGAAATGCAAATCAAAAACACAATGAGTTATTACCTCAAACCTGTTGGGATGGCTATTCGCCCCCCCCCAAAAAAGACAATAAGTGTTGGTGAGAATGTGGAGAAATTGGAGCCCTTGTACACTGTTGGTAGGAGAGTAAAATGGTGCAACCACTGTGGAAAACAGTATGGAGGTTCTAAAAAAATTAAAAATAGAACTACCATATGGTCCAGCAATCCCACTTCTGGGTATATACCAAAAAGAATTGAAAGCAGGGCCTTAAAGAGATATTTGCAGTGCCATTTTAACAGCAGCACTATTCACAGTACCTAAAAGGTGGAAGCAATCCAGTTGTCCATAGACAGATGAATGGATAAATAAAATGTGGTACACACACACACACGCACACACACTGTAATATTATTCAGCCTTAAAAAGGAAGTAAATCCTGTCACATGCTATAACATGGATGAATCTTGAGGACATTATGCTAAGTAAAAAAATCTAGTCACAAAAAGGCAAACTTTTTGCCTTTTTGTGCATGATTCTACTTATATGAGGTATAGTCACCAAATTCATAGAAACAGAAAGTAGAATGGTGAGCACCAGGGGATGGGGGAGGAGGAAAAGGAGAGTAATTGTTTAAAGGACATAGTTTCATATTTGCAAGATGATCTATTTCTAAAGGTTGGTTTCACAACGATGTGAATGTACTTATCACTACTGAACTATACACTTAAAAATAGTTAATATAATACATTTTTACATGTTTTTAACACAATAAAAAATTATCTTGCATCACTGTGGCCCTTGGTTTTCAGCATGACAGAGCAATTTTGTGGGAGTTTGAATTTATTAATAGCTTCTTTGGGGAGGTAATGAGCAGGTTCTATGTGTAGGAAGAAAGGACCAAAGGGATATTTTATGTCATAAGTTCACTGTAGCATATATATTTATAGCTCTCCAAATATTAACATGATCTACCAAACTTTTCAGATTCCTTATAGTTAGGCAGAAACATATGACTTGTTCTGGCCAATGGATATTTACTTCCATCCTGAAGCATTTAATTTCCATTGAGAAACCCTCCAGTGATTTCTTAATGCTTACAGCAATTGAAAAGGCCAATGTTTCTACATTGCCAGAGCCTCTGTCAGCCTGGATTCCTGAGTTGTTGTGAAGAGCAAAGGCCTACACTGACCGGCTTTGGACATTTAGCACAAATGAGAATTTTTTTGTTTTATTAAGCACCACATGTACTCACGAGCAAATTGGTATGAACTGATCAACACCTAAGTGGACATATAGGAGTAACATCTATCGGGTGTCAGCCAGGTGGGGGAGAGGGGATGGGTATATACATACATAATGAGTGTGATGTGCACCAACTGGGGGATGGACACACTTGAAGCTCTGACTCGAGGGGGGAGGAGGAGCAAGGGCAATATACATAACCTTAACATTTATACCCCCATAATACGCTTAAAAATATAAATAAATAAATATAAAGATTTGCTAGTATAACATAGGATATGCTTGTTAATATATGAGATTATCCCAAATGCTTCATTAAATTGACTGCTTCCATGATCTCCTGAGGTTACATAGATATGCTTAGGTATTTTGCCTTCAGCAAAGGAAATGCTTGATCAAGAAAGGAAACTGAATCAAAAGTGTAAAAAGAAAAGCTCAAGCATTAATCATATAGAAATGCAAATTCAGAAAAGCTCAGAAAATTGAAACCCTAGCTCTTACCTTACTTAGCTAATATTTTTCCCATTGGCATCTCAAAGGTTAAGTGCCTTAGCATCAAGATATCCATTCATTTGCTTCTGGGAAAGTAAGTGATCTAGGGTCCAAACTTAGTAGGAATCTTCTTTCTCTTAGAAGTTTTGATGGAGAATTATTACTTTATATTTATTTTCTATTCTTTTACAGTATTGTTATTTCAAATGGAAAATTAAAATCTATATTGATTGTAATTTTTTCCATAGAAATACTTCTGTCCTTTGTTCCTTTCTAGGCACTGACTTATATTAAACCTGATTATTTATTAGAAATGTATTCTCACTCATAAAATACTTCTATTGCCCTTAACAATAAATAAAGAAATAAACATAGGCTCTAACTTTTAATCAGACATATTATTTCATGGACATTTCCCATAAATTGTTTTTAAAGTAGTTTCCTTTAAAAATAGACTTTAGAAACTTTAGAACAGGATGGGTTTTTGAAGCCAGTGGTGGTCATGAAAATGTACTGCTTAGAGCTCCTTCTGTGGGAGGCATAATGGACTGCCAGCCCCAGCTGTTATGTAACAGATTCACCACCATATTTGTGCCAAGACCATGCTTATTTCAGTCTGCTTCCAGACGATAACTGATCAAGTTCATTCTGAGAAGAGATGAGACTTCTCTGACGAATGATTTTGGTTCAATATCTTCCTTCAGCCTGACGAAACCATTCTTGAAAATGGGCTTTCGTCTGAGTCTCTTTCTCCTTCCTTCTCTCTTTCATTCCCTAGTTGTCATACATGAAACATGTTCTAAAGGCTCTAATCTTCTCCTGCTCACTCCTTTCCAAAAAATATAATATTTTACATGTCCAATCATATCTAAACATGTTGAAAAGAGATAAAGTGACTTTCTTGCAGTTTCCTGATTTGGCAGTTTCTATGTCTAGCAACCATCTAGTAACTTTAATGAAAGAAAATCTATGAAGGTAACTAAGTTATTTTACATCTGAAATAACACCATGTTTGGAAAAATATATATTGTTATCAGATTATTTTGTTCTAATGGATTTTCTTGGAGAGAGATTCCAAAGGCCAAACCTGGAGAGCAGGCAGTGGGGTGTTATTTTCAAGTGTCAAGGAATTCCAACTGCCTATTTGGGGAAGGAAACTAATAAAGGGGATAGGGACCCAAGATTTCATGGTGGAAAAGATGTGATAGACATATCTCTTGAGTGATGGGAAAGAGGAAGGCCAATTTTCTGTAGTATAAGAAGTCTAGGAGTTTCATTAGGTTGCAACCAGTTAAAGATGCCTTAACAAACAGCTTAGTATCAATTCTCAGAGATATATTAAGGTATTTTTCTCATTTTTCTGTTCTATAATACCTTCTATGATACCCAAGCCATCAGCAAGGATTTGTTAAACTTTAGTAATATATACTTATATATCCTGTACCAAGAATCAGAAACTGTTCTCAGTGCTTCACATAATTAACTTATTTAATTCTTACCACACTCTTGATTACTCTTGTTAAAGGTTTATCAATTTTGTTGATCCCTTTAAAAAGGGATTTGATAGTTTTGATTTTTCTCTATTCCATTTATCTACTATAGTCTTTATTATTTCTTTCCTTTTGCTTGTTTTAATTTTAGTTTGTTCTTATTTTTTAGGTCTTCAATTTGTAAAGTCAGGTTATTGAAATCTTACTTCATTTTTAATATAGATATTTATAGCTATAAATTTCCCTCTAAGCATCAGTTTCACTCTATCCCATAAGTTTGTTATGCTGTGTTTCCATTTTCATTCATTTCAAAGTATTTACTAATTTTCCTTGGGATTCATCTCTTTAACCCACTGGTTATTTAGCAGTATGTTGTGTTTTTTAATTTCTACATATTTGTGAGTTTGTCAAATGTCTTTCTGTTGTTTTAATAATTTCTAATGTCAGTATTGTCAAAGAAAATACTTCATATAATTTCAATCTTTTAAATGTATTGACACTTGTTTTAGGGCCTAACATATGGTCTATATTCAAGAATGTTCTATGTGTACCTGACAAGAATATGTATTCTGTTCTTTATGGGTGAAGTGGTCTATAGATATCTCTTAGGTCTAGTTGGTTGATAGTGTTGTTCAAGTATTTTATTTACTTTTTGATCTTCTGCCTCATTGTGTCATCCATTATCGAAGGTGGTGTATTGAAGTCCCAAACTATTATTTTGTCACCTATTTCTTCCTTCAATTGTCTGTTTTGGTTTTATGTATTTAGGGGCTTTGTTGTTAGGCTCACATATGTTCATAATTGTTCTATCTTCTTGATGGACTGACACTTTTAATGTTATCAAATATCCTCCTTTGTCTCTATTAACAACTTTTTTATTAAAGTCCATTTTTTCTATATTAGTGTAGCCACTCCAGCTCTCTTCTATCACTGCTTGCATGGTATATATTTTCCATACTTTTACTTTCATCCATTTGTATTTTTTAATCTAAATATATGTATTATAGACAGCATATAGTTGAATCATGTTTTTCTAAACTCATTCTACCAGTGTCTATCTTTTATTTGGAGTGCTTAATCCATGGACATGTAACATAATTACTAATAAAGTAGTATTTATGTCTGCCATTTTCCTATTTGTCTTAAATGTCTTATGTCCTTTTTGATTTTTTCCTTAATTACTCTCGTCTTTTGTGTTAAATAGATATGTATTTTCTAGTGTACCATTTTAATTCCCTTGTTGTTTCTTCAATTATATATATTTTTAGTTACTTTCTTAGTGGTTGCCCTAGGGATTACAATTAGCATCTTTACAATAACAACTTAGTTCATATTATAATAACACCAATTTAGTATCACTTATATACAAAAATCTTTCCTTCTATCCCTTGTGCTGTTTTTGTCACACAAATTATATCTTTATATATTTCGTGTCCATCAACACAAATTTATAATTATTACTTTAGATAGTTGTGTTTTTAGTTAGATAGCTAAAAACTGCAATGCCATGGAATAAAGTAAATACCTCCAGCCCACCAAATAAAGTAACCTTAAAATGCTAATGATAGTAACACATCACCAAATGATTCTTGAATTAAATCTCCTAGCTCACTACCTACCTAAAAAGAGTAGTGGGAAGAGTGCATTAACAAGGATATGTTTCAGTGATCACCTATTAAATATTTCTGCCTATAGATAAAAGGAATTGTATAGGGCTAATATTTATAATAGCAAAAAATTGACAATTTCATCCCAGGTGGTCCAAATTAATAAGAATAGTCTGGGCAATCATTTGCTTGTATTCCTACCATTTGAAAGCCATGAGTTAGTGATAATGTCACATGTTTCACAGGAAAGATCTATACCTTAGGAAAACTTTCTCGTCAACACATATGATAAAGAATTTAACTTGAACTATAAAATTATTATCCTCTTATCTGAAGTACAAAAAGAACTTAGGTTTAAGTATTTTCTAATTGATTTTTTCCTTGCTTGGAAAGATTAGACACTGTTCAGATTATAACTAATTTAATTAATGAACCTATTTTCTTTCAACCTACTTATTTTGAAGGGTGAAATAGAACAGAGAATGGTGGCAAGTTAAGAAAATAAGGTCAATTGGTTTTAATCAACAACATGGATACTCTATAAGTAAACTATCCAGAGTTGACTGTACTTGAAATGTCCTTATAAAAAGCTACTACTCTGAATAGCTCTTGATTTTTTCTTTAAACAAGAAACAACTCAAAAAGGGGCTTGTGGAGATTAGAAGAGAAATGTGTGTTGACAGATGGGTGAGCCTTCCAGTGCTCTGCTGCCAGGTAAAATGAGTCCACTGGAGTTGTGATCCATTTCTTCCACAGCTGTGAGGCGGCTGGAGGCACATTTCACTACTTGTTAGTGCAGACCCAGTCCATTTGGAAACTGTCATGGGAAATAACAATTTGACATTTAATAATTCATTCATTGCTAAAGCCAATATTTTGGAATGGTATGTGAGGCATCCCATATTTAATAGCAAGAACTCGAGCTATTGCTGGCAAGATCATAATACCTTACTGGTTTTTGAGGCTTGGAATTTAATAGCAGAAAAAAAGAGGGCTCTTTATATGCACATAACAACTCATGGAAAATTTTGTTCTTTTAGTTCTGCGCAAAAGCAGACCCTTTCTTCTAAAAATTAATGATGTGTAAGTACAAACATAGAGTTGATGGAATATTCCTTTCCTAATAGAGCACACTGGTAGAAAGAGTTAAACTTATTTATGTGATGAATGTGGGGAAGAGGGCAAAAAAATAGTCATTGCACAAATTGCTTTATATATGTTATCTTGTTTAATTCTCAAAAGATACCTATGATATTGGTATTACCTCTACTTATCACCTTTTACAATTAAAGAAAGTGAGATTATAAAAACACTAATTTAGTTGCAAAAGACCACACATCTACTAAAAGAATTAACTGTATTTACATACATAATGACTGAGGTGTGCACCATCTGGGGGATGGTCATGCTGGAAACTCAGACTTGGGGGGGAAAGGGGATTATTTGAAATTTGTACCCTCATAATATGCTGAAATAAAAAAAAAGTTAAAAAAAGACATGCAGAAAAAGACTTGTAAAAAAAAAATAATTAACTGTATTTAAAAGCAGATCTGAAAAAAAAAAAAAATACCAGATCTGTCTAAGTCCAAAACCTGTATAACATGTTTCCCTGAAAATAAAACAGGGTCTTATATTTATTTTTCCTCAAGAAGACACCCTAGGGCTTATTTTCAGGGGATGTGTTATTTTCCCCTCAAAGCCTCAGCTTATAGCATGCACAGGATGGCCAGGACCTGACAGGGGGAGCCGACCTTGTTGGTGGGGCTGCCTGCACCTTTCCAGTCACCTCAGGAATAGTAGCTGTCACCATAGGGCAGATGAGAAGGGCTGCTCGTCTTCTTTACTGCTTGTGACATGCATGGGTTGTGCAGATAATGCTGCATAGCCACGCCCATCACTAGGTCTTATTTTCAGGGTAGGGCTTCTATTGTGCAAATGCTTAGAAATCCTGCTAGGGCTTATTTTATGGGTAGGTCTTATTTTCAGGGAAACACGGTACCTTCTGTTATGCCATGCTATTCCCCAATCATTGCAGGCTTTTATAATTCAAGGTTAAAGGTCATTGGAAAAGTTTCAATTGTTAAAAAAGGAGACAGGAAAAAAAGATTATCACTTGAAAATACTGAAAATCTACCCTTATTAATATATCATTTTCTTTTGTGGTGTATCCCAGTAAAAAGAATAAGAAAACCTGAAGAATGTCCTCTGTGGGCCAGAATTCTCCAAAGTTTGTTCCATAGAACATTAATACTGACATATTTTTAAGGGCTGTTATCTCACAAAAGTGTTAAATTAGTTTAGCAAGATGCTGGATTAAACAAAGTTAAATGTATGTTTTCACTGGTGAACTTTTCCAAGCTTTAAATATGTAATGTGCATGGCAAAGTTTCAAGAGGCACTATGGAAACGCAGGTATCTAAATGTATGTTTTCACAGGAACCTGCTTTACCAAATTTTTTTTGAATTTGGTTTAAGAAATCCTCTTTTGTGCCATTTCATTGACTGACACCCAGTGTCAAGGAAAAGAAGCAGGTTTGCTAAGGAAAGCCAAGCAATTGCTTAAGACCCTGTGAATCAATGAGATGTCTACAAAAATGGAAACATTCAGAGAGTCTAGAATCCCCCCTAACAAAACACTATAATTTTGCTTATGGTTGACTGGACTTGAAGAAATACCAAAAAAAGTGGCACATTTGAGGCCTGATCACCCAATACACAGTTTTATTTTTCTATACTAATATGTTATGACTAGCTGCAAATCAAGGTAATATATTTGTTTCTGTTGCTCTGTGTAACCAGTGACATTTCAATAGCGACCTTCCCCATTGGTTCAGGATGTAACAACAGCACTCAATCACCAAATACAGATGGCCAAACCATGGAGAGCTGATGGCATTATGCAAACATTGACCAAACTGAATGAGTACAGCTGTCATTCACGCACCAGTGTCAGCTTTATGTGTAGCTGCAGTAGGTGGTTACATAAGTGTCACGATTTGTGCTATCCTGTCTCTAAATATCTTCTCCTTCTCCTCCCTAAGAAATCATAGCACCTAGAATTCTTCCACTAAAGATATATTCTTTGGGT
Source organism: Mirza zaza (assembly GCA_008750895.1). Taxonomy (NCBI): domain Eukaryota; kingdom Metazoa; phylum Chordata; class Mammalia; order Primates; family Cheirogaleidae; genus Mirza; species Mirza zaza. The sequence continues at coordinate 21,115 of VSMD01133544.1, forward strand.
TAAATGTCACTCTCTCTAGACATCCATTTGGAAATGCAAAATACCTCCAGAAGAGTAACATATAAATTTCCTTACCACAATTTATCAGAGCTTTTATTCTGTCATAACAGGAATGAGGTCTCACATGTGGAAGTGGGATAATAGCTTTCTACAGGACACCAAAGAAAAACTTTAACTACTTCCCAATTTGACTATGAGCATCAAGCCAACAAAAAACAACAACACAAAATAAATGAAAACTGCTGCCTCACTGAGCTCCTTCTTTTTCCCTTTCATTAATAGCTGGCAACCTCTATAGCTATGGATAGAAAATTAGACCAGGAGACTTGATACTCCAGTATCATGGGTAATGTAGAAGGAGGCATAAATCACAGTGCTGATGAAAGCTCTGCTCTGTCATTTAGAAACGTCTCTCAAACACATATTTGGAGAGAGAATTAAGAGCATGGGACAACTAAGAGCTAAAATATGTGATACTAACTGTAAAAGGAAATTTATTTTCATTGAAGAAGACATGAGTGTGGGTTAGAACAACCAGGGAAGTTTCCTGGAAGAAGGAGGACTCCACCTTACTTTTTAAGTTCCCAAACCCATAAAGAGATATAGGAGTGGTAGTTGTTTCTATGGGATTAAACAGAATTAGCAAATTGGTTTCATCTTTTATGCTAGTTCCAAATAATACACAGTGGTGCCTAAAGCACCATGTTGAGAAGGATGCTAAAACTTCTTCTAGGATTGGCATAAAAAAGTGCCATGATCAATTTTGTGATATTGACATGGGTTACGACAATCTTATCTGGGTATGGAAGCAAGAGCTCTCCAAAGGCGATTTTAAGCTAATACTGATAAGATCAAACATCTGAACCCCATCTCTGCTAGGAGAAATCAATAGAATATATTCTTTCCATCACCGGGAAATTCCTTTCCCTACATTTGCAGGATTTTAAGTGGGCAATCTCCTTAACCATGTCTCAGCATTACCTCTTTTAACAGATAGGCAGGAGCCACCTTGTAACATGGAAATTTTTAATTTTCAGTTTAGTTAAGTTCAAGCCGCTTAATGGTTTAAAAAATAATTAACATGAGCTCAGTTTGAAAAATTATGTATGCAGTGAGAATGTTAAAACACAGCCTGCCTAAATGTCTGAGAACTAAAAGAATCTATCTTTATTTGGTGCCAATTTCTGGCTCAACACCAGATGGGCCCACTAATGGCTGTGGTCCTGTGAGTTTTAAGAAGAGTTGGAAGAATGGAAAAGTTCCATCTTAATGCTTTTCCTCGCTACCCTCACCATGGCTCTTCTCATAAATACATCTCTTCAAAAATCAGAGGACTCTACATTCTTTTCAGTATATCCTTGGTTTTCATGAATCTAAGATTATATTTAAACATATTGTGTTTGATGAGCTTTGCTTTTATCTCCAACAAATTGTCATGTTTCCCTTTAAGAGAACACTTTGCATTCTGTTGTCATAGCAACACAATGTGCTAGTAGGCTGAAAAACTGACATTTCCCCCTGAAGTTTATTATTCATGATACAGATACCATTTTCCCCATCACCTCCATCAGCACTAAGGGGTCTCTCCATTTAAATGTAAATTGTCCATAAAAAGATAAAAGGCTCTACTTTTACTAGTCATGAAATATATCTATCTTTGCCATTTTTTTTCTTTCTTCTGTGCTTCTGATTCTATACTTCCATTAAGGAGATGATCTTTAAAAGTTCAAGGGCCATTTGCCATTTCACCAAAATCCAAGACCTTTCTATGCACATATGCCAAAAGAGAGGGAAAATTGTTCTCATCAACAGAGGGAATAAACTTGACTAACATTTATAAACAGAAATTTACACTTTTAAAAGTATTTGCACAAACATCTCAACCAGCTGTCTCTTCTGGACTCTAGACAGGCTCTAAATGCAATACCTTCTTTACAATCTTCAAAACAAAGGCATACACAACCAGCCTGCTTCCGGTTTAAAAATAAGACATTCACACTTCCTTTAGGAGGAATTCATAAAAAGGTGGTTTCCACGCAGTTAGGCCTCTGTGAGACCACACAGAAGGTCTGCTTCCCACAAACTTCAACTAACTACTCTTTCCTCAGACAACCTGTTCAGCACGTTTTCTTTTTTCCAGAATATAGCATCCAAGAAAGGTAAGAGCTTCAGCCCATTCAACATTTATATAGTGTGAAACCATGAAAGCAAATATATCAGTGAACTCCTCTTTGTTCACTTAAATTTTTAGATCTTTTTAAGTAAATGAAAAATAATCCTTTTACTTTTCAGCATTTATGGAATCAAGGGATAGGGCTGAGAATTTGATCTGAACATAAATGTATATTTACCAAAAGACTAAATAATTATATAAACTTGAAGAATTCTTTGTTGAAGGATTTGGGAAAATTTTCTAAAGCTAACCTCAACTTCAAGCAATCAGAATTTTGAAATATTTTCATATCAGGAGAGCAATCTTATATTCAGTCAGAAGGCTGTGGGTAGGGAACAGAAATCCCTCTAATTTCTCCTAATTCTGTTAAAAATTTTTCTAAATTCATGGTGAACTCCCCTGCCTTAAAAATGATTTTCTTTCTTTCTTTTGTTATTATTGTTGTTGTTAATACTCATGTAAAACCTCAATGATTATACTGGGAGTACCAATTATTACTCTATAGTGGCAAAAAAGTATGGTAATATAGTTAGATCCTCAAGCAATAAAATCAGATACACCTTGGTTTGAGTCCTTGCTATGTCACTTACTAGGTATATAATCATGGGAAGGTCAACTTACCCTTTCTGAGCTTTAGTTTCCTCACCAATAAAATATACCTTATAACATTTCTTTCATTTATCTATGTGAAGATTAATGAAATAATTTAAGTACTTAGCCCAACATCTAGTATATACTAAGCATTTGGTAAATGTTAGCTAATTTTTATTAATATAGCAACAGGAGCTAAGCATGTATAGCCCCTAGAAAGTTATCATTTTAACTAAGTCTTTGATATAAATTTACTTATTGGTATTCGCCTGTTTGATTTCATCAGAAAGGAGGGATATAAGGGCCATTACAGGGCAACCAAATCATCAACTCTGCTAGTAAATGATTCTCATCATACTCAGAATAGTTTCATAAAATCAAAAGCAGAAGAGTACTCAAGTACTTGTTGGAAACTGTTACAGATATATGCAGTAATCTTGGTCTTAAAAATCACCAATAACAAATTCTATATTCAAGCAGCTTTTTCTTGGATCTAATTGGAAACCCTCTGTCTAATATTTAAAATAAATTCTTCTTCTTTCCTCTTTGATGATGAAGAACAACTAATCTCCATGACTATTTGAATAACTGTTAATAAAGTCAGAATTTAATCACAGAATTGTGGGCATGAGATCTGGAAGTAGTGTCAGAGATTTGCTAGTCCAAAAAACTCATTTTAAAGATTAAGAAAACATGAGACTGCCATGAGAATTAACATGCTCAAAGTCAAGAAGATAGCAAATGGCAGATGGCCTGGAACCCTAGACTTCTGGCTCCTAATCCATTGCTTCTGCCATTAAATCATTCTGTGAATCACTGGTTCTGTGATAAACATTGCTAGTTGTTTTAGTTTGGGTTCTACTGACAGGGAAACCTTAGATAAGAACTTGGATATAGAAAACTTATTGGAAAGAGATCTGAAGGAGCCCAAGTGGGGAAACAAGGAAGGCAGAGAAATCAATAAAGGGTGTGCTATTGAAGTAGTTACCCTGTGAACAATAGAAACTCAATCCTGCTAGAGACCTTGAGTGAAACCATTTAGAAATCACTTCAGAATTTTCCCTCTGGAGGATTGTGTGGTTGGAGCGTATATCCACTGACCTATTCCCCATTTGTTGAGGGTTAGCATCAAACACTTTAACTCTATCACCTTCACAGGCTATAGTTTTGTGTGGGTTGAGCAGCCTTCTAAAGCTTTAGAGATAGTTATGAGATACAAAAGTAAAGAGATACTAGAGTGCTTCAGATGGGATGAACTGTCTACTATAGCTGTATTAAAATCAGGTGGTGCTGAGGGGATGTCACATCTACTGTACTACTGTTAATCAATATCTAGTTAGCTTTCCCTTCTGACCACAGAAGGAGAAGTCTGCATTTCTCAGCTATTATGTGGTAGGCTGGAGCCATAAGAAAATAAAATGCGAGCAATGATGCCCTGTCACTTCTGGTCTGAGACAATTAAAAGGACATATGCAATTCTCTAGTACCTCTCCTGTGCCACCATAGCAATCTTGAAGGGGGTCTTGAAATGGCCAGTCCAAAAACCAAAGCACTCTGGATTACAGAGTCATCATATGGGGAATAATTATCTTTAGGAGTCATCTGGGACCTACAGTGGACTCCATCTAAATAAGAAAGGGACTTTTGTTGTATTAAACAACTGATATTTGGAATCTTGCTTTTGCTACTGCAATATACTTAGCCTATCCTAACTAATATAAGCTCTCTGCCTTCTGCAAGTCATATATCTTAAGATATTTCTGAAGTTGTAAGGATGTGCCATAGTAAAATAACCCATGTTACCTTAACTATTTCTTCTTTATGATCACCACTATATTTGTCCAGAGGTTGGTCAAGATTAGAGTTAAAATCTGTGACCAGAGTAAAAAGCAAAGATTATGTGAAGAATTAATATATATTCTGGACCTCATTATCACCATACTCTAACCATTAAGATAACAAGCTTCCGTCAACCTATGGATTAACTGATAAAACTGCTCTCCTGTGATTGTAATACTTATATCCATGCCAGAACTTCAGTAGAGAAATTTTAAAAATTGTTCTAGCACTGGTTCATTTCTCTATCCATCAAAACCTCCTGTTTTTTAGACATCATGATAGGCTATGCCTTTTTGAAACTACTTTTCTGATGAGAACACTTAGCACATCTTTGTCAGCCAGGATTAAAGTTGTTCAAAGACACTGTTAGTCAAGTTATTACCCCCACTGATTTTCTTTTACATCATTCTCCTTTATTCTTCTATTGAAAGAAAACGCACTTCCATGGACTGAGAGTCATGTCTTTAAGACTTTCTGGAGACATATCCACAGCAGAAAGTCCCAACCCTCAAACTTCTGGTCTTGGATTCATTTGTCTGTAACACCTGTCCATATACCCATGAACTGTACCAACTCAAGTGTGCTGGTTTCTGTTCTTATCATATATTATCATATAATATATATCATATATTCTTATCATATATCTTATATAACTCTAACCAAACCCCTGACTCTACTTTTTCTTCATAGCCCAAGTTTTGTTTACCTGTTTCTATTGTCTCTGACCTGTTTTTGACTTTTCTACTTTTACTGAGCACTGACAGCAATGCAGCAAATATACTCTACTAACGAGACAGAAATAGGACACCTATTGAGCATTTTACTTCCATTAAGACATCTGGAACCTTCCCAGGTAGCTGGATATTACACCCTGTCCTGGCAGTTTGGGTCAAGAAATTCCAATATGCATTTGCAAATATCATGCAAAAGCATTCTGGAGACCCATACTGGAAGATGAATATGCTAGGATGCATTTCTTTCTCTCCTATTTACTCTCAAAAGTAAATTAGCCCATTTATTACAGTCCTTTAGCTACATAAGCATGACCATTCCCATTGGGCAAAGTAAAGGAACAATGTTCAATTCTCAGACTTCTTTCAAAATGATTCAGTACATTTGAACCTAATGGTGGTGTTTAAGTCATGTTCTTTCTTATGCTATAATTATATTAACTTTAATTAGTTTCTCCCCCACCTCACCCCTACCCCCAATGTTTCATACAATTACTGTGCTTTGAGTTTCCATTTATCTTCTAAAAATCTGAGTCATCTCATAAAGGAACTATTAACTTGGTTGTTAAAATAACAATGAAAGACACTGTATAATATGATGGCAAGGGTCAGGTAGAGGGAGGAGGAATAATTATAAAATCATTTTTATCTAATTATAATGCTTTAAGTACTTATTTATTCAATGAGTATTATGTGTGATATACAGTACTAGGCATAGTCAGTGATATGGAGATATATGAAAAAGATATTTCATACCCCTCCAGAAAAAGACAATCCAGTATAGGATGAGATATACAGTTATAGATAGATATCCATAGATAGATATCTACATGCAAGCATGTAGATAGATAAATAGATAATGAAGCAACAGGAAAGAGCTCTGTGAGACATTTTCAAGTTTCCATTCAAGCTATGACTTGAAGTATAAATAGTATTTCATTAAGTCTAGATAGGATGGTGGTGAAGTATCTGAGGTAAAGGGAATAAGTAGCATGAACAAAAGTAGAAAGGTAGCAAAATGAAAGTAAACACTTCAGGTTGGCTGGAGCATATGATCTATGAAGGGGAGCAGTGCTTGATGAAAGTAGAGAGGTAGACTCAGAGCCAGATCACAGAGGGCATTCAATGACAGACTGAGGAATTTTGACTTAATTCAGAAGGTTATGGGGTGCCACTGCTGATTTTTGAACTGGAAAGTTGTATGATGAGACTGTGCTTCAGGAAGATTAACCTAGCAGCAGTGTGTATAATGAATTAGTGGTGAGTAAGAATGTGGGGTAGGGGAATTATTATACACTAAAGTACAGGCATATCATACACAGAGACACATACAGACCTTAAGCCTACACATATTTAATTATGTATACTCAATAGGAAAGGTAAAATAACATTTTTTAAAACATTGTGATTTGTTTTGGTCTATCATTCCACTCAAAAACCTTACACCCTGGAGTGAGTATGAGATGGGAGCATAAATATGCTATTTCCACAGCTGGTCTCTTAGTTCCTGTGGGACTTTCATATTGTGAGCATCTCACCATGCTGAGTATGATTCTATAATTAAAATATGTACATTTTCTTTCAGAATAATATTGCTTCTAAACTCAAGTTGACTATTTTATCTAGTGCTCAAAAGAGAAGTTATTCATTCCAATACTAAAGCAATTACTGGTGGCACTGAATCATTTGCAACATGATATCAGTTTCCAAAGTGATGCTTTCCTAAGAGTTTTGCACTGATGTTTGGAATCTAAACTTTGTAAAAGTCGTGATTCCAGTGTGTTGTGATAGCCGAAGTGAAATGTAATGGGTCCTTGAATGAGCCTGGTAATAGAAAGGAAAAGACCAAAATGAATTCTATATCAGAAGCATTATAAAGCTACCCATGTAACAAAAACATTTGTACCCCTTAATATTTTGAAATAAAAGAAAAAAAGAAAAAGAAGCATAATCTATAGTAGTTGTTTAGCTGATTCATAACTCCTACATTTGAGGTCTGGGCAGCAGGACTAATGTAAAAATATGGAATTTTGGAGAAACAGAAGATTGGGTCAGCAGGTGGTAGGGGAGATATAATGAGATGAAACTTGGATGAATTGAGTTTGAGGAGTAATGAGCCATCTAGATTTCTAACAGAAAGTTATAAGTATAAACCTGAGCCTAGGTCAGTGGTTTCCAAACTTTGTTGCACACAGGAATCACCTAAGATATTTTAAAAATAATGATGTCTGATTCCTATCCCCAGACATTATTGAATTGGTATTATGTACATTATTGGCACTGGGAGTTTTATAAGCTCTCTAATTGTTTCTAATATGTAGCAACTTTTGGGAACCACTTATATAGGCAGAGAAAAATGTATGACTAATACACAGAAAGATAATTGAAGCTATGAAAGTATTGGCAATTACTTGGCAGATATAACAAGACAATAATAGAAGGCAGAGCCTTAGAGGACTCCTGTCTACTTATTGGCTATGAAAATGTAGTAGATGATAAACAACTGGGGTTAAGGATGCAGCTTCTGGCCACAGATAGAATAAACCCATAAAAGTAATATCTAAGAAAGACCATGTATCACAAATAATAACAATAATAACTTCTACATGTCAAAATATACGTTTATTACTTAATATCATTATCATCATCACCATCATAAGCAGCAACATTATCATCATCAACATTATCCAACAACATTGAATGATTACTATGTACCATGCACTGTTCTGGGCAACTTACACACATTATTTTATTAAATCTTCGCAACAATCCTGTGAGGTCCCCATTTTATAAATAATAAAAATGAAGTTTAGAGAGATTAAGTAACTTGTCCAATGTCACATATTGGTAGAAACAAGCTTGAGTCCAGAAATATATGTATGACTACAGAGTCTGAGATATGTATTCATTCTATGTTCCTAACAGTTCAGGTAATTGCGTTTAGTAATAACAGAAATCAAGTTAGCATTAACTTGATTTGAATAATCAATAATCAATAGCATTAACTTTCCAATGCATCTTCATATCCTTCTTTTACTTGATTCATTCAGAGAGGGTATTATTGGCCTAATTTTACAGAAGAGAAAACTTACACAGTGGGGGGTTACATAACTTCCTTAAGGTCACACAATTTTATTGGTGGAACCTGAATAGGTTAGCACAGATTCACAGATTTGATAGACTTACATGATCCACAGTCTATCCCTGACTGGATCAGATGCCCATCTTCTCTACTCCCAAGGCACTCTGTGTTTTTCCTTACCACCTCCTACCAAACAGCATTGTAATTGATGTATTAACTATCTCTCTCATGAGACTGTGAACTTAATGAAGGAAAGAATCTTGCCACTCTTATCTGCTCTTGTGTACAAAGCCTTTGAACTGTTCTTAGTGTCTAGTAGGCACTCAATAAAAATTGGTTAGAGTAAATTGAATTTATTGAACACCTTCTAGGTGATCTATAGGGAATAGATAGATGAAGCCAACAGTCCTTGTCCTCTGTTTAGACCGACTGAGAATTAATTACTCTATGCATAATAGTCATCAAAAAAGTTGCAATAGAGTAGGATAGGACTGCTGTGTACAGCCACAGTATTTTCTAGACTCTGTCTCAAGAAACTGAGAAGTTTCCACTCTTTTAAGGCTCAGGGTAGTGTAACTGGATAGCAAAATGTATAAAACAATGTAAAACATTGATGAAAGAAATTAAGGGAGACACACATAAATTGAAATACAACCCATGCTCATAGATTGGAAGATTTAATATTGTTAAAATGTCCACACTACTCAAAGTAATATAGAGATTCAATGCAATTCCTATCAAAGTCCCATTTTTTACATAAATAGAAAAAAACCCTAAAATTCATATGAAACTAGAAAGGATCATGAATAATCAAAGCAATTTTTGGAAAGTAGAACAAACCTGAAGGTACCACACTTCCTGATTTCAAAATATATTACAAGGCTATAGTAATTAAAAGAGTAAGGTACTGGCATAAAGACAGAGATATAGAAAAATGGACCAGAATAGAGAGCCCAGAAATAAATCCATGCATATAGTCAACTGATCATTGACAAGAGTGCCAAGAACATAATGGGGAATGGATAGTTTCTTCAACAAATGATGTTGGGAAAACTAGATAGCATCCAAATATAAAAGATTGAAATTGCATCCTTATCTTACACCATACACAAAATTAACAAAATGGATTAAATACTTAAATGTAAGACCTGAAACTGTAAAATATCTAGAAGAAAACATAAGAGAAATGCTTCTTGACACTGGATTTGGCAATAAATTCACAGATGTAATACCAAAAGCAAAGGCAACAAAAGCAAAAATAGACAAGTGGGATTATATCACACCAAAAAGTTTCTGCACTGCAAAGAAAACAATCAAGAAAGTGAAAAGGCAACCTACAGAATGGGAAAAAACATTTTCAAACCATATATCACATTAGGGATTAATTTCCACGATATATAAGGAACTTCTGCAACTCAAAATAGCAAAAACAAATGAAAACTAACAACTCGATTTAAAAATGGGCAAAGGATTCAAATAGATATTTCTTCAAAAAAGATATACAAATTGCCACAGGTGCATATAAAGATATTCAAGTCAATTAATCATCAGGGAAATGCAAATCAAAACCACAATGAGATATCACCTCACACCTGGTAGGATAGTTATTATCAATAAAACAAAAGACAACAAGTGTTGATGAAGATGTAGAGAAATTGGAACACTTATACACTGTTGGTGGGAATGTAAAATGGTGCAGTGTCTCTGGAAAACAGCATAGAGGTTCTAAAAAAAAAATTGAAAATAGAACTACCACATGATCCAGCAGGCCCGCTTCTGAGTATTTATCCAAAAGATCTAAAGTTAGAATCTCAAAGAGATATTAGCACTCCCATGTTCATTGCAGCACTATTCACAGCAGCCAAGATGTAGAAACAATCTAAAAGTTTATTTAGACTTTAGACTGAATGGATAAGGAAAATGTAGTATATACATTCAATGAAAGATTATTCAGCCTTGAAAAAGAAAAATTCTATAATATGTGACCACATGGATAATCTTTGAGGACATTATGCTAAGTGAAATAGTTAGAGAAGGACAAATACTACAAGGGCAGTGGGGAGGGGGTATTGGGCAGCTGCTAATCGACACATATAAATTTTCAGTAATGCAATAAGAGTCACTTCTAGAGATCTACTGTACGATGTTGTGCCTATAGTTAAGTATTGAATTGTACACTGTAAAATCTGTAAAGAGTATAAGTCTGATGTTAAATGTTATTGCTATAATGAAATAAAAATTTAAATTTAAAAAACAACAAAACAAAGGTGAGGAGAATGTAATGACACACACCAAAGTTAAGGATTGGCTTTCCAAGTGGGAACTTGATTTCATTCTCCATTAGCTATTTTTTTTCTGAGAGCACAGAAGGAGAAGAATATGGTGTCAAATGGGCTTATTGTGAGTTGAGCCTAGAACAGAGCCTGGGGATTTTATGTTACATTTGTGGATTTGACTAAATCCCTGATGTTACCTAGTTGTTATTAATTTGCTTCTTCTCAAAGCACAAATTTATAAGAAAGTGAGATAACCAAGGTTCTATTCAGTTAGACTGTGTTGTTTAATGTATAGGAGATTCAAAGAATAGACAACATGGACCCTGCCTTTGAGGAGATGCCAACTGAAATAGAAAAAAATTTTCTGATGCAAAGCTAACTAAATTAACCATTTAAGAATGATATGAAAGATATTACAGAAACTATATACCTTAATGTACTAGGGGAAAGTAGAGGATCAGAAAGATCGGAGAGGGGTCTAGAAAACCCTTTACATGGGCAGAATCACAAGGCAAGAAAGGTAGGAACAAGATGTGTAGCTCACCCAAACCAGAGAATAAAGAACCATCCATCCTGGATCCTATTGCTATTGGCTTTTAAGGCTACTTTCAGGAGGAAATGAGAAAGTGCTAACAAGTTTTAGCCTCAGTAGAAAATCAGCAAAATTAATCAATCTATAGGCCCAGGCATTGTCACTTGTGGGTTTGTGAAACAACATAATTTCAGGAAGATTTCAAGTTCTGTGGCTTGCTTTGCTAGCTCAGAGAAATTTCTCTGAATTCCTAATCCTATACTTTGTTGCCAGGACGCCCACCAGTCTGCAGTGGGCTTGGTTTATGCTAAGCAAAAGAAGAAAATGAACTGGAAATTCTGCAGGAACCATTTTTAATACTGAAATTTTACATGTCGTGATAGATTTTAAAAATAACAGGGTTTTTTGCCTTCATTTTTCAGTTTTTGCAAAACAAGCCAATTCAGGAAACGAAAGAATAGAAAGACATCCATGGAGGAACAGAAAGATTTGGAGTACAGATTTCAAAGGGCCCAAAGTAGAAAATCAGGCAGATGACTCATCATTTCAAGGTTTTAATATAAAATGATAAATTGGAGCAATCTTCTACATAATCTGAAGTACCATGAAAAAGGTATCTAGACCCAGGTACCTAGAAACAAAGGCATTTTCTTCCACTTAAAGCAAATATAAAATGACTGGCAGGCAAAATGCAAGTTGTCAGGGCATTTTTAATCACCCATAAAGAGACAGTTCTTAGACTCTAAGTTTCCTTTTTCAGAAGAACCACAAACACACTCTTTTATTGTACTTTTATTTCAGAATATTAATTAAGATGGTACGAGTGTTTTTGTTACATAGATATCTTGTATAATGCTTAAGATAGGGCTTTTGTTGTACCCATCACCAGAATAGTGTTCATTTTACACAATAGGTAGGTTTTCATCAGTCTCTTATCCTCCTACCCTCTCACTTTCTTGGTTTCTCATGTCCTTTACATCGCTTTGTGCCCATGTGTACCCATCTGTTAGCACCCACTTATTAGTGAGAAGATATGGCATTTGTTTTCCATTCCTGAGATACTTCACTCAGGATAATGTTCTCCAGTTCCGTCCATGTTGCCACTAATGACATTATTTAATTCCTTTTTATGGCTGAGCAGTACTCAATGTATGTGTATACCACATTTTCTTTATCTACTCATGAATTGAAAGGCATTACAGTTGATTCCACATCTTTGCAATTCTGAATTGTGCTGTGATAACATTTGAGTGTAGGTGTCTTTTTTATAAGATAACTTCATGTTCTTTGGATAGATAGATACTCTGTAGTGGGACTGCTGGATTGAATGGCAGGTCTACTTTTAGGTCTTTGAGGAATCTCCATATTGTTGTCCATAGAGGTTGTACTAATTTGCCATCCCACCGATAGTGTATAAGCATTCCATTCTCTCTGCATCCATGCCAGCATCTATTGTTTTGGGACTTTTTAATAGTGGCCATTCTGATAAGAGTAAGGTGGTATCTCATAGTTTTAATTTGCATTTCTTGATGATTGGTGATGTCGAAATTTTTTTACATGTTTTTTGGACATTTGTCTATCTTCTTTTGAAAAACTTCTGTTCCTGTCTTTTGCCTACTTTTTGATGGCATTGTTTCTTTTTTTTCTTGTTGATTTGTTTAAGTTCTTTGTAGGTTATAGATATCAGTCCTTTGTCAAAAGTATAGTTTGTGAATATTTTCTTCTATTGTGTAGGTTGTCTGTTCACTCAGTTGATTATTTCCTTTGCTGCAAGAAGCTTTTTAATTTAATTAAGTCCTACTGATTTATTTTTGTTGTTGCTATATTTGCCTTTGGAGCCTTAGTCATATATTTTTTTCCCTAGGCTGATGTCTAAAAGAGTTTTTCCTACATTTTTTTCCTAAGGCTTCATGCTTTACACTTAAGTGTTTTAATCAACTGATCTTCGACAAAACAGACAACAACATACACTGGGAAAAGGAAGTCCTATTCAATAAATGGTGCTGTGAAAATTGGATAGCCACATGCAGAATAATGAAACAGGATCCCTAACTCTTGCCATATATAAAACATTAATTCAAGATGGATTAAAGGCTTAAATATAAGGCAGAAACAGATTATTTTTCATTCTAGATCAGCCATCCATTCCTGGTCACATGTTAGACCTACCTCATTGTCATCAGAAATTGCTTCTCCCTTGAAATCACTAATTCAGATATCCCACTCTGTGACACAACTTCCTGTTCTTCCAGTTCACTTGCTCACATAGCTTGGCTGAAATAGCTCTTCTGTTTGATCAAGACCTCCTCTTCATTTTCTCTCTGTCCCCCAGTCCCCTCTTGCTTCACTTTCTTCTTATTCAGATTGCATCTAATGGTTCATTTCATTAGCATTTTACAAATATTGTTGATAATCTTTTCTTCCCCTTCTTCTTTTACACTACCAGTAAACTACCAACACTGAATGAATTGTACTATCTGTGACTGCAACTGAAACGTTCAGACTAGAAAATTGGACATTACTTATAAATTTATGACAATTTACCAACTTGGCACTAAACATTTGAAAAATCTTATTATATTTTTCTAGTAAGTTTACTCTCTCTTTCTGCAAGGACTAGATTTTACTTTTTGTCTTTCTTCTAACCCACCAAACTTACCTTCCACTTGCTAATATCTCTCATGGTTTTGCAGATCTAGAAAAACTAATTCTATGCTTTGTATGGAACCAGAAAGGACCTCACATAGCCAAAGCAAATTTAAGCAATAAGAACAAATTGGGAGGCATCACTTTACCAGACCTCAAGCTATCCTATAAGGATATAGATATTAAAACAGCATGGTACTAGAGCAAGAACAGAGACATAGATCAATGGATCAGAAGAGAGAACACAGATATAAAACCATCCTCATATTGCCATCTGATCTTTGACAAAGCAGAAAAAAACATACACTGGAGAAAAAGAATTCCTATTCAATAAATGGTGCTGGTAAAATTGGATAGCCACTTGTAGAAGACTGAAACAGGATCTACACCTCTTATCACTCATGAAAATTAATTCATCATGGATAACAGAATTGAACCTAAGGCATGAAACTATAAGAATTCTGGAAGAAAATGTTAGAAAAACTCTTATAGATATCAGCCAAAGAATTTATGAAGAAGACCCCAAAGGCAATCACAGCAACAGCAAAAATAAATAAATGGGACCTGATCAAATTAAAAAGCTTCTACACAGCCAAAGAAACAATCAATAGAGTGAACAGACAACCTACAGAATGGTAGAAAATATTTGCATGATGTACATCCAATAAAGGGCTAATAACCAGAATCTATAAAGAACTCAAGCAAAACAACAAGAAAAAAATCAAACAACTCCATTAAAAAATAGACAAAAGACATTAACAGAAACTTTGCAAAAGAAGAATAACAAATGGCCAATAAACATATGAAAAAATGCTCAATATCTCTAATCATCAGGAGATGCAAATCAAAACCACAATGATATATCACCTAACTCCAGTGAGAATGGCTTTTATCAAAAAGTCCCAAAACAACAGATGCTGGTACAGATGCAGACAGAAAGGAACACTTATACACTGTTGGTAGGACTGCAAACTAGTACAACCTCTATGGAAAGAAGTATGAATATACCTCAAAGAACCAAAAGTAGACCTACCACTTGATCCAGCAATCCCACTATTGAGCATTTTCTCAAAGGAAAAAAAAGTCATTTTATAAAAAAGACACTCACACTAGAATGTTTATTTCAGTATAATTCACAATCACAAGGATGTGGAATCAACCCAAGTGCCCATCAATACATGAGCAAATTAATAAAATGTGGTATATATACACCATGGAGTACTATTCAGCCATTTAAAAAAGTAGTGAACCAATATCTTTTGTAACAACCTGGATAGAACTGGAGACCATCCTTTTAAGTCAAATATTGCAAGAATGGAAAAAAAAAAAAAACAACACATATACTCACTATTAAACTGAAACTAATTGATCAACATTTATATACACATATGGAAGTAAAACTCAATGGAAATCAAGTAAGTGGGGGGGGGGATTCACACCTAACAGGTACAGTGCACACTAACTGGGCGATAGGCAACTTCTAACATTGACTCAAACTGTACAAAAGCAAGACATGGAATGAAAATGTATGTACCTCCATAATACTCTGAAATTAACAATAAAGAAGTGGTACCTGAAGATGTGACTGTATTGCTACAATATCATAATAAAACTTAAATAGATGAGGACTTGTTTCTTATGAATGAGCAAAGAATCATTCTTTTTTTGAGATGGAATCTCCTCCTGATGAAGATGCTGTGAAAATTGTTGAAATAATATCAAAGATTTAAAATATTACATAAACTTATTTGATAAAGCAGCAGCAGGATTTGAGAAGATTGACTCTAATTTTGACAGAAGTTCTACTGTGGGTTAAATGTTATGAAACAGAATCACATGCTACAGAGAAATCTTTCATGAAAGGAAGAATTAACCAATGCAGCAAACTTCTTTCCTATCTTAAGACATTGCCACAGCCACCCAATCTTCAGCAATCACCACCCTGATCAGTCAGCAGCCATCAACATCGAGGCAAGACTTTCTACCAGCAAAAAGATTAGGACTCACTGAAGGCTCAGATGATTGCTACCGTTTTTTAGCAATAAATTATTTTTAATCAAGGTATATACATTTTATACATAATGCTATTGCACACTTAATTGCCTCCAGTATAGTATAAATATAACTTTTACATGCACTTGAAATCAAAAAATTCATGTGACTCGCTTTATTGCTCACTTTATTGTGATATTTGCTTTATTGTGTTTGTCTAGAATTGAACCCACAATATCTCCAAGGTATGCCTGTATATTTCTCACAGGTATCTCAAACTCAACACGTCCAGGACTAGACTCAATCTCCCTACTCTACCAAAAGAAATCTGCCCACTTCCTAGTGTTCCTCATCTCTCTAAATCTTACTACCATCCACCTGTTCCTCCCGAACTTAAAACAAAATACCAACACCTTAACAAGGCCCTTAATTAGCAACCATTGATATCCTTATCTCTGACCAGCACCCTTCCTTACCAACTTATATCCAGCCCCACTGGCTTTCTTTCAATTCTTCAAAATATCTTAAGGCCTTGCCACATATTGTTTCTTCTTTTTTTTCCTCATGCCTAATTATTCTTCAGAACTCAGCTTACATGTTTCTTATTGAGAGTAGATTCTTCTGACTTATAGTTTAGATATCCTCATAAATTGTGACTATAAATTTGTTTTCATGATTGCTTATTTAACATCTATATCATGAGATTGTTTACTCCATGAGGGCAGGGACTTTAATTTGTATGCTATTGTATACACAGTACATAACAGATAATTTAAAATAATTATTGAAGTAATGAATGAGTGAATGAATAGTGATAAAACATTAGTGGTATTTTCAGTGTTAAGAAATGAATGTCCTTTATCACATCAATTATTAAATACAGTGTATACCTCTAAAACGTTTGGCCCATTCAATAGGACATAACAAAAGACACAAGAGCTTTAATCATTGGAAATTAAGTGACAAATTTCTTAGTATTTGTTCACTGATACCTAGAAAAACAGGGAGACTTCACTGAAAAATTAAAAGAACCCTTAAGATGATTTAATAAGGTAATTAGTTTTAAATTAAACATATATAAAATGAAATTTTTCTTCTAGAAATAACCAGCTAGAAAGATTATAGAATATATTTATTTCAAGTAGCAAGGAAAATCATGTAATAATTAGGTATAAATAACTTCAAGTTACTGATGTCAAAGCAAATGTGACTCTGTCTGGTGCTCTTCTCTGAAACCAGCTAAAAACAATAAGGAGAATGAAAAATGGAGGAAAAAACCCCCTACATCCTTGATGAAACTCAAAAACAAACATGATCTCATGTTATAATCTGTGAATAAGGCTGTCCAATGCAGAGAAAATTTAACCTAGTTGAATGAGAAAATCAAGAGTACAACAGAAGTCACAGTAGATCTTTGGTTGTTACCAAAGGTTCTATAAAAAGGGGATACATATCCTTGGGAGCCAAATCAATAATCTCTTAAATATTTGTCCATAAGCTCTCTTAAAACTATGGAATGGCAGAGGAATAAAGGCTGAAGGAAGGAATGCACAGACATGTCATTCATCAGTGAATGAGGTGGGGTTAAAAGGTCATTGACAGTCAGCTCTGCAATATAATTACATAGAAAACCTGTAATATACAGGCTTCATTGCTAGTCAGTCAGTCTTATAGTGGTTCTCAACTGAGTGTGATATAATCTTCCACCCCCTAGGGCTGGGTTTCTCAACCTCAGCATTACTGATATTTTAGACCATGTAATTCCTCATCATCGGGGCTGTCCTGTGAACTATAGAATGTTTAGCAGCATTTCTGGCCACCTTAGTTGTGACCATCAGAAATATCTCTAAATATTGTCAAATGTCCTTGTATTAGTCAGGGTTCTCTAGAGAGACAAAAATCAATAGGATGGAGATATATGCATATATAAAATGAGAGAGGGGAGGGAGAGATGAGAAGGGAGAAGAGGAATTGACTTACATGATTATGAATGCTGAAATGTCTCACAATAGGCTGGAGACCCAGAAAGTCAGTAGCATAGCTCAGTCCAAGTCTGAAAGCCTCAGAACCAGTGAAGCTGATGGTGTAATTTTCAGTTCAAGGCCAAAGACCTAGAACCCAGAGGCCTTCTGATACAAGTCCCAGAGTCCAAAGGACAGAGAGCCTGGAGTTCTGATGTGCAAGGGCAAGAGAAGAAAGGTGTTCCACATCTAGAAGACAGAAAACAAATTCACCTTTCCTCTGCCATTTTGTTCTATCTGGCCCCCAGCCAATAGGATGGTGTTTGCCCACACCAAGGGTGGACCTTACCCACTCAGTCGGTGAACTCACACACCAATACCCCCACAGACACACCCAGAAATAATGTTTTACTAGCTGTCTAGGTATCACTTAATCCAGTCAAGCTGACACCTAAAATTAACCATCACAATCCTTTAGGAAACAAAACTATCCAGATAGACAACCACTGTCAGAGGACATTTTTAAATATGTGGGGATGTTTTTGATTGTCACATGATGGGGGGCGTGTAACTGGCATTTAGTAAAAAGATGTGTGTATGTGTATGTGTTCATTCATTCACTCTGCCCCATCTGTAAGCAGTAGAGTAACCCCTTCCTGAGTGTAAATTTCCAAGCCTGGCCAAGGCCTGAGCTGAAGAAGAGAATAAATTTAAGACTAGATGTAAGGAAGAAGTTTTGTTTAGATTAGATTGGTTTCTTGATACCTAAAAATTGGACTTTTATTAATGACTGAAAATGACCAAAATACTATGAGATTTGGCCAGTATGTCACTCAAGGGCAAGAAAGAAATATCCAATGAAGCATGTTTGAATGTAGTGGTGAAAGAAAAATAAAATTGATTATTGGATTCATGAAGTCCAGTTGATTTGATAATTTCATTATAAAAAAGAATACCTGAGTGTACAGACTGAGTGAACCCACAATATTACAGAAAAAAACATATTAATGAGACAAATATTTTTAAAATTAGCTAACTTCAAAATCAAAGAAGGAATCTTATAGACATCATGAAAAGTAATTATTCATAAATAAAAATAAAAAGTCAGGCTGGTCTCAATCTTTCTGCTAAAATACAATAGAAATATATTTAGAAAATCCTCAGGGAAAGAGTATCACCCAATAATACTATGCCCATTCAACCTATCCTTTAAACATAAAGATAACTGAGAACCATTTTCAACATGGAAGAACTCAGGAAATAGAGTACACTTTAATAATTCTGAGATAAAAAGTACTTGAGGTCAAAATGAAGCCAAAAAATGAAAAGAATGAAAAAAATGTGAAAGGAGTGATAGCATTAAATTCACTTAAATATAGAGCTAAAGTTAAATAATGATTGAAATAATAGAACACACAAAACATAGTTATATACATATAGAAAAATTAGTGAACGGAAAAAACAGAAAAAGTTAACAATGGCAGATGATGGGAGGAGGCAGGCACTGCTTGTGAGTTGCCTATAAATACCTATTTTCTACTTCTTCCTTACTAGCAAAACTCAGCTTTTATATGGGGAAGTAACATGTCCAGCTAAAAGTATTCAGTTTCTCAGACTTTCCTTCAGTCCTGGATCGATATTTGACTAAGTTCTAGCCAATTAGATATAATTAAAACTTTCTAGATGGCACCTCTAAGAAAGCTTTTCTAAAGGATAGTGTCTTGGTTGGCTGTCATCTTAGTCTATTTGGGCTTCTATGACAAAATGCCATAAACTGGGTAATTTATAAACCACAGAAATTTATTTCTCACAGCTCTGGAGGCTGAGAAGTTCAAGATCAAGGCAGACTCAGTGTCTGGTGATGGCTCATTTTCTAGTTCATAGTTGGTCATCTTTTCACTGTAGCCTCACATAGTGAAAGGGATAATGGTCTTTTTGGAGCCTCTTTTCTAAGGGCATAATTAACATTTATGAGTTCTCTGCCCTTATGACCTAATCACCTCCAAAAGTCCCTACACTTCCTAATACCATCACTTTGGGTGTTAGTATTTCAACATATGGTTGGGGAAAACACAAACATTTAGACCATGGCAGTTGTTATGCCCTTTTCTTTTGTTTCTTCTTTGAACATGAACTTCAGGATGGAAGTTTAATACCATAAGGTGGCAAACATAAAAATGAATGTCTACGTGTTAAGCACAATAGAAGGATGAAAAAAGCCTGTGTCCCTTATGACTTCTATGAGTCATATCAACTCTAGATTGCCTACTCCCAGAGTTTGTACAGCATAGAATGATCAAACATGTATTTAGCCATCATTAGTCAGATATTTTGTTATTTGTAGACAAATGCATACCAAATGATACCGGAATACTAGAGAAACATGGCACATGAGGAAGATATACCTCTAATTGCACACATTTTTGCATTACTATGCTTTTCCATGTCGATGTTTTACATTGTTTATTTTATTAATTTTTTCATTGTTTATTTTTAATCTAGAAAATAGTAACCAAAATGTTTAGTAATACGAATGCAGAATATATATAACAAACATATGCGACCTTATTGAAGTACCTCAAATATCATATTCACATATGATGACCTATAAAGAGGTTAATGATCTGACAACAAAACTATTTTTTTATAATTTTTACTTCCAAATATTAGGGAGTACAAATGTTCTGGTTACATGGATGAATTGTATAATGCTGAAGTCAGTGCATTTAGTGCGCTTGTCAATAGAATAGTGTACATTGTACCCAATCGGTAGATTTTTAATCCTCATACCTCAACCACCCTCCCCCTTTTTAGTTTCCAATGTCCTTTACACCTCTTTATGATCATGTGTACCAATCATTTATCGATTAGAACATATGGTGTGTATATATATATATATATATATATATATATATATATTTCTTCCACTCATAAATTGATAGGCACTTAGGTAGATTCCATATATTTCCAATTGTGAATTGTGCTGCAATAAAGACTGGAATGCAGGTGTCATTTTGATATAATGACATATTTTCTTTTGGGTAGTTACCTAGTAGTGGGATTACTGGATTGAATGGTAGGTCTACTTTTAGTTTAGTAGGTCTACTTTGAGGAATATCTGTACTGTTTTCCATAGAGTTTGCACTAATTTACAGTCCCACCAACAGTGTATAAGCATTCCTTTTTCACTGCATCCATACCAACATATGTTGTTTTGTTTTGTTTTTTCATAATGGCCATTCTGATAGGGCTAAACTGGTATTTAGTTATTGTTTTAATTTGCATTTTCCTAACGATTAGTGATGTTGAGCATTTTTCCATGTCGGTTTGCCATTTGTATGTCTTCTTTTGAAAAAACTCCATTTATGTCTTTTGCCAACTTTATTTATTTATTTATTTATTTTTTGAGAGAGTCTCCCTGTTGCCTGGAATAGAGTGCCATGGCATCAGCCTAGCTCATAGCAAACTCAAACTCCCGGGCTCAAGCAATCCACCTGCGTCAGTCTCCCAGAGTGCTAGGATTACAGGCATGAGCCACCGATCCCAGCCTTTTGCCCACTTTAAATGGGGGTATTTGCTTTTATTTTGTTGATTTTTTTGAATTCTCTATAGATTCTGAAAATTAGGCCTATGTTGAATGTATAGTTTGTATTTTCTCTCATTCTGTAGGTTGTTTATTTAATCTGTTGATTATTTACTTTGCTGTGCAGAAAATATTTAAGTACCATTTATTATTATTTATATTTGTTATCGTTGTATTTGCCCTTGGGGACTTAAGTCATAAATCCTTTGCCTAGGCCTATGTCTAGAAGTAACTTTCCTATGTTTTCTTCTAGAATTTTTATGATTTCAGATCCTGCATTTAGATCTTTAATCTATCTTGAGTTAATTTTTGTTTATTAAGAAAGACAGGGATCCTATTTCATTCCACATGCTATTGGATAGCATGTGGCCATCCAATTTTCCCAGCACCATTTATTGAATAGGGTGTCCTTTCCTCGGTGTATGTTTTTGTCTGCTTTGTCAAAAATCAGTTGTTCATAGCTATATGGCTTTATTTCTGGGTTCTCTATTCTGTTCCATTGGTATATGCATCTATCTTTATACCAACACCATGGTGTCTTAGTTACATAGCCTACTAGTATAATTTGAAGTCAGATAGTGTGATCCCTCCAGATTTGTTCTTTTTACTTAAGATTGATTATTTGGGCTCTTTTGCAGTTCCATATGTAGTTTAGGATTACTTTTTCTAGATCTTTGAAAAATGATGTTGGTATTTTGATGGCAATTATATTAAATCTGTAAACCGCTTTGGGCAGTATGAACATTTGAACAATATTGATTCTTCCAATCCATGAACATGGGATGTTTATCCATTTGTTTGCGTCATTTGTGATTTCTTTCATCAGTATTTTGTAGTTCTCCTTGCAGAGATTGTTTACCTCTTTGCTTAATTGTAAAGAGTCTCACTTTGTTGCCCAGGCTAGAGTGAGTGTTATGGCGTTAGCCTAGCTCACAGCAACCTCAAACTCCTGGGCTCAAGCAATCCTTCTGCCTCAGCCTCCCAACTAGCTGGGACTACAGGTGTGCGCCACCATGCCAGGCTAATTTTTTCTATATATATTAGTTGGCCAATTAATTTCTATTTATAGTAGAGATGGGGTCTCACTCTTGCTCAGGCTGGTTTTGAACTCCTGACCTTGAGCAATCCGCCCGCCTCGGCCTCCCAGAGTGCTAGGATTACAGGCGTGAGCCACCGCACCCGGCCTCTATTACATTCTTGATATGACTCTCAGGCTGACTGTTATTAATATATAAAATGCTATTTGTTTGTGGACATTAGGATTTTGTAACCCGAGACTTTACTAAATTTGTTCATCAATTCTAGGAGTCTTTTGGTAGAGTCATTAGGTTTTCTAGATACAAGATCATGTCATTGACAAATAAGGATAATTTGGACTCCTCAATTCCAATTTGGATGCCTGTTCTTTTTTTCTCTTGCCTGATTGCTCTGGCTAGGACTTCCAGTACTATATTGAGTAAAAGCGGTGACAGTAGGCACCCTTGTCTTCTTCTAGTTCTTTGGGGGAATGCTTTCAACTTTTCCCCACTCAGTATGATGTTGGCTGCGGGTTTATCATATGTATAATAAAATTCCACACAAAGCAATCAGAAAACATAAAGTTCTATCAAGCTTATGTAGGTAATATACAAACAGTGACCATAACTATGGTGAAACTTCTTTCAAAAAATACAAGACACAGATATACAGAACTAGTTCTATGACCACAATGCAATACAAATAGAAACAATAAAAAAGAGAGCTAACTCCCATCTATTATTGGAAAATAAATTAATATACATAAATTTTAAAACTATATAAAATATATATAATTGTATATAAATATATTTATAACACTTTATTAATATAAAATCTTTATATACAAAACTCATTTTATATATAAAGATAAATAAATGAATAAAAGAAGACATCATAATGGAAATTTGAAAAGGTTTAAAACTGAAAAACAATAAAAGTACTATGAATCATAACTTAGAGGATCCAGCTAAAGAAGTATGTAATCAATAAATGTATAGCTTGATAAGCAGGCATTAGAAAAGAATAAGTATTTAAAATCTCAAGAAGTCATAAAAAAGAAGAGTAAATATAAGGAAGTTGGAAAGGCTACAATAATAATATGGAGATAAAACTAGTTAAATAGAAAATGAAGAAATAATACAGAGGATCAACAAATCAAAGGCTGGTCCTTTGGCAAGAGTAGTATAATAAAATATGGAAACCACATAGTAATTATGATCACCAAGGGAAAAAAGAAAACAAAAAGAAAATCCATGTTAACAATACGAGGAATGAAAATATATAACTAGAGGTATACTGGAGACCAAAGATATATAGGCTTAAAGCCTGACTTGATGACAATAAATTTAAAAACATAAAAATGAATTTTCTGAAAAAAAAGTAACAAGAAGTAATTTGAAAAAAACCTTGAAAGCATCTATATAACCAATAAGAAATTGAATAGAAGTTTTTAAATTCACACACGAAATCACCAGGACTAGACAATTTCGCTGACAATTTCTACCTAAATTTCACAAAACAAGTATTTTCTTTCTTCTATCTTCAAAGACCAGATAAACTCTACACATACAAATTGTTCTAGAACAGTGATTCTCAAATCTGTTTTCACATTATAATTCCATGGGAAGTGCAATGGACTAGATATCTGTGCTCCCTCAAAACTCATATGTTGAAATCCTAACCCCCAATGTAATCATATTAGGAGGTGGGGCCTTTGGGAGGTGCTTAGGTCATCAGCCACTCTCATGAATGGAATTGTACCCTTATAAAAGGTACTCCGGTGAGCCTTCTATCCTCTTTTCAGCATAGAAGGATACAACCAGAAGTCTGCAATGTACAGCTAGGAATAGGGCCCCTCACCAGAACCCAACCATGCTGGCACCCTGATCTTGGACTTCTAGTCTTCAGAACTATAAGAAATAAATGTCTATTGTTTATAAGCTATTCAGTCTACGGTAGTTTGTTATAGCAGCCTGGACTGACTAAGATAGGGAGCATTTAAAATACTGATTCCTGGTTCCAGCTCTACACGTTCTGATTTATAATCCTGGGAATCACTGAACTAGGGAATAAAAAAGAAATCAGGTCAAGCTCCCCAAGTTACTTTCTGAGGCACATATAAACTTGACACAAAATCCATATTTGGATAGTACAAGAAAAAAATCACAGGTCAATCTCATAATATAGATGTAAAAATTTTAAATAGAATATTAGAAAACCAAATCAAACATGCATTAAAAACACATGATGACATGATGACAGTGTGTGGCTTAACCCAGGAATGCAAAGGTTATTTGACATTAGAAAAGCTATTGCTATACATAATAATTTTAATAGATTAAAGAGGAAGTATCAAATGATAATGTGCATGGAGAATTTCTAGAAAATCCAAAACCCACTCATGAATGAAACAATTTTAACAAACTGCAAATATGTGGGATCTTCCTTAACCTGACAGCCTCGAACCAACAGCAGATATGTTATTTACTGGTAAAGTATTCAAAACTGCAGTATTCCTTTTAAAGTCAGAAAAATGGCAAGAATGACCTATAGCATTTAAATATAGCAAAGGTCCTAATTGGTGCAAAAAGACAAAGAAAATAAATTAAAGGTTTATGGATTAAACACGAAGAACCACAATTGCTATCATTCACAGATTATAATGCCATAAAATAGTTGTACCATGCTTGTTAACATAGAGAAAATGTTTTACAGTTCACAGTTGTTCCAAAGTTAATCAATAAAGTCAAGGGAATTCCAATGAAAATTCTGAAGGATATTTCATGGAAATGGACCAGCTGACCTTGAAATTGATTTGGAAACAACAAAGACCTAAAAATAATCAAGAAAATGTCAAAGAATAATAATGAAGGAGAACTTGCCCTGCCAGAAATCAAGATTCATTATAAAGCTATAGTAATTAACATAGTGGTTGCTGAAGCAGGCATAAACAAATAAAACAAGGGGACAGAATAGAAAGCCTTGAAAAAGACCAATATTTATATGGCAACTTGATACATGGCAGAGGTAACATTACTGTTAATACTAAGAGTGGGCAGGATGCACTATTCAATAAATGGTGCTGTGACCATTTGCTATTTTTTGGAAAAAAATACTACCTCACACCATACACAAAAATAATTTCATGTGAATCAAATACCTAAAGTTTATAATCCAAATTTGAAAATCTTTAGAGCATGGATAATATTTTTATGTCATTGCATTAGGGTACTATTTTTAAATAAAATATAAAATAATACAAACCATAATGGGAACAGTTGATAAAAATATGGCTACATTAAAAATTAAAACTTGAATAAATATGTCATAAAATACCATCAACTTAAATGACAAATTACAAGTTTGTAACAAATATTTGCTAAACACATAACACTCAAAGGATTTTAATCAAGAATATATTGAGTATTCCAAAATTCATAATTTTACAAAGGCAAAAAACACAAATAAAAATGTACAAGTGATAAAAACAGGTAATTCACAAAGAGAACTCTAAATTTATACTATCATATGTAATAAAGTGGTAAAAATATATACATTAGAAATATAGGCACCTCTCTGGATAAATCTTAAAAATACAATGTTGAGTGACAAGTCAATTGGAAAAGGATTATATTTAGAAAATATTTTAAAGCACGCAAAACAATACTTCACAATGCTCATGGTTATAAATATATGTAGTAAATATAAAAAGATGGAGGTCAATTATACAAATTTCAGCAGAAGAAGGGAGGGCAAAGGTGAAACTTTAGTTATAGTTGTAATTGATTACGAAAAATCTTAAGTATATGGCAAATATTTTGTTGTTGTTATTGTGTCTTTGGCTTTGGTATCAGCATGATACAGGCCTCAGAACGAGTTTGAGAATATTCCCACATCCTTGATTTTTTGGAATAGTTTAAATAGGGTTGGTATTAATTCTTCCTTGAATGCTTTGTAGAATTCAGCAGTGAAGCCATTGGGTCCTGGACTATTCTTTGATGGGAAACATTTTATTGTTGCTTCCATCTCATTACGTGTCATTAGTTTATTCAGGTTTTGGATTTCTTCCTGGTTCAATCTTGATGGGTTGAATATATGTAAGAATTTATCCATTTTTCTCAGTTTTCCAATTTATTGGCATATATTGCTCATAGCAGTCTGCAAGACCCTTTGGATTTTTGCAGTATCAGTTGTAACAACTTTTTCATCTCGGATTTTACTTCTTTGGGTCTTCTCTCTTTCTTTCTTTCTTAGTTAGCCTGGATAAAGGTGTGTCAATTTTGTTTATCTTGTCAAAAAAATCAACTTTTAGTTTCCTTGAGCCTTTGTATTTTGCTGGTTTTTTTGTTTGTTTCAATTTCATTTGTTTCTGCACTGATCTTTATTATTAATATTTCTGTTATTCTACAATTTGGGGTTTGGTTTGCTCTTGTTTTTCTAGTTCTTTGAGATACATTGTTAGGTTGTTTATTTGAAGCTTTTTCTACTGTTTTGAGGTAGGCACTTATTGCTATAAACTTTCTTTTTATTACTGTTTTTGCTATATCCCATAGGTTTGATATGTTGTTCCTTTCCATTTGTTTCAATAATTTTTATTTTCTTCTAATCTCTTCATTTACTCACTTGTCATTCAGAAGCATATTGTTTAATTTCCATATGCTTGTAGATTTTCCAATGTTCCTCTTGTTATTATTTTCTAATGTTATTCCATTGTGGTCAGAGAAAATACTTGGCATGATTTCCATTTTTTTGAAGTTTTTAAAACTTGTTTTGTGGCCTAATATATGGTCTATGCTTGAGAATGATCCATGAGCTAAGGAGAAGAATGTGTATTCTTCAGCTGTTGGATGAAATGTTCTGAAAATATCTATTAGGTCCATTTGGTCTATAGTACAAGTTAAGTCCAATATTTCTTTGATTTTCTGTCTGAATGATCTGTCCAATGCTGAGAGTGGAATGTTGAGGTCTCCAATAATTATTGTATTGGGATCTATCTTTTTAGCTCTGATTATATATATACATTATATATATATATGTATGCATATATATATATATATATATATATATATACACACACACACACACACACATACACACATGGGTATTCCAGGTATTCCAGTTCTGGGTGCATATATATTTAGAATTGTTATATCCTCTTGCTGAATTGACCCCTTTATCATTATATAATGACCTCTTTGACTCTATTTACACTGTCTTGAAATCTAATTTTTCTTATAGAAGTATAGCTACTCCTACTCCTTTTTGGTTTCCTTTTGGATAGAATATCTTTTTCCATACCTTTATTTTCAGTGTCTGTGTGTTTATATGTGAATGTGTGTCTCTTGCAGATAACAAATGGTTGGCTCTTATTTCTTTATCCATTCAGCCACTCTATGTATTTTGACTAGAGAGTTTAGTCTCTTGACATTTAATGTTATTATTGAAGGACTTACTATTGCCTAGGACTTACTATTGCCATGTTATTATTTGATTTCTGGTTGTTTTGTTATCCTCTCTTTCTTCCTTCCTTCCTGTCTTCCTTTGTTAAAAGTTCTTTTCTCTGGTAGCTTTAATTTCTTGCTTTTTAAATTTTGTGTATCTGTTGTAGGTTTTTTGAGTTGAGGTTGCCATGAGGCTTGCAAAAAACAATTTATAACCAGTTATTTTAAGCATATGACAACTCTCCTTACAAACAAACAAACAAGCAAAGAGAAATCTAACAGAAATTCTATGCTTTAACTCCAAGATCCCCACTGATTTTTAACTTTTTATTGATTCCATCCATATATTTTTATGCTATCTATCTTTCAAAAAGTTTTTGTAGTTATTTTTGATAGGTTTGTCTTTTAGGCTTCCTACTCAAGATATAATTGGTTTATGCACTGCAATTACAGCAATAGAGTATTCTGTATTTGTTCCCTCACTGTTATCAGTTAATTGTATACCTTCAGATGATTTCTTATTGTTCATTAACATCCTTTTCTTTCAGATTGAATGACTAATTTTAGCATTTCTTGTAGGAGAGGTCTGATTTTGATGAAATCCCTCAGCTTTTGTTTGTCTGGGAGAGTCTTTATTTCTCCTTCATGTTTGAAGGATATTTTTATAAAACTATATTCTATGGTTAAGGTTTTATTCCTTCAGCATTTGAAGATGCCATGCCACTCTCTCCTGGCCTGTAAGATTTCCACTGAGAAGTCTGCTTCCAGACATATTGGGATTCCTTTCTATGTTAATTTTTTTTTCTTTTTTCTTGCTACCCTTAGGACCTTTTCTTTACCCATGACCTTTGGGAGCTTGATTACTAAATGCCTTGATGTTGTCTTGTTTGCGTTAAATCTGCTTGGTGTTCTATGACCTTCTTGTACCTGAATATTGATATCTTTCTCTAGGTTTAGAAAATTGCCCATTATTATTTCTTTGAATAAACTTTCTAGCCCCAATCTCTCTATCTCCTCTTTAATGCCAATCATTCTTAGATTTGTCTTTTTGAGGCTATTTTTTCTAGATATAGTAGGTATGTCTCATTCTTTTTTATCCTTTTTTTCCTTTATCTTATGAATGTATATTTCCAAATAGCCTGTTTCAAGCTCACTAATCCTTTCTTCTGCATGGTCAATTCTGCTGGTGAGAGACTCTGATGCATTGCTAAATTTGTCAATTAAATTCTTCAGTTCCAAAATTTCTACTTGGTTTTTTATTATTTAAATCTCTTTATTAAATTTCTCTGACTTCTGAATTCCTTTTCTGTGTTGTCTTAAAAAAAACTAGGTGTAGGAGGAACTTACCTCAACATGACAAACACCATATTTGACAGACCCACAGCAGGTATCCTATTGAATAAGAGAAAACTGAAAGCCTTTGTTTTTTTTTTAATTTTTTCTTTTATTTCATCATATTATGGAGGTATAAATATTGTTAGTGTTACAAATATTGCCCCTGCCCCCCTCCATCCCCCTGATGTGTTCAATCCCCCAGTGGTGTGCATCACACACGTTATGGAAGCATACACCCCTTTCCTCCTCCCCCCTCCTGCCTGCCCACCACCTGATAAAAAGTTTGTTGTTGTTGTTGTTGTTGTTGTTGTTTTTGACATTTTGGTTACATTGTATATCTTAAGCATAATTGCATAATTTGACTTCTTCCTTTCCAATTTGGATGCCTTTTCTTTCTTTCTCTTGTCTGCTTATTTGCAGATATAATCTTATGTCTAGAGAAGCCTAAAGACTCCTCAATAAAAAACTATCAGTCCTGATAAACAAATTCAGTAAAGTTTCAGGATACAAAATCAATATACAAAAATCAATAGTATTTCTATATGCCAATAGTAAACAATCTGAATAAGAAACCAAGAAAGTATTTTGAATTCCTATTTACAATAGCTACAGATAAAATAAAATACCCAGGAATAAACTTAATAAAATAAGTGAAATATCTCTAGAATGGAAGCTATAAAACATTGTTGAAAAAAATTGAAGCAGTAACAAAAAATGGAAATATATCCCATGCTTGTGGATTGAGAGAATCAATGTTAAAATGTCTATATTACCCAAAACAATCTACAGATTCAATGCAATCCTTATCAAAATACCAATGATATTCTTCACAGAAATAGAAAAAATGCTAAAAATTATATGGAACCACAAAAGACCCAGAATAGCCAAAGCCATCCTGAGCAAATAGAATAAAATAGGAGAAATCACATTACCTGACTTCAAATTATACTACACACCTGTAGTAACCAAGACAGCATGATACTAGCATAAAAACAGATACATAGACCAGTGGAACAGAATAGAGAATCTAGAAATACATGCACACATCTATAGTGAACTTATCTTTGTCAAAGTTTCCAAGAACATACATTGGGTAAAGGACAATCTCTTAAATAAACACTGCTAGGAAAATTGTATATCTGTATGTAGAAGTTCATGTTACCTCTCTCCATATAAAAAATAAAATCACATGGATTAAAGTCTTAAATCTAAGAACTGAAACTAAGAAATTACTAAAAGAAAACATTGGTACATTGGTGAAATGCTCTACGACATTGGTCTGGGCAAAGACTTCTTGAGTAATACCCCCAAAGCACAGGCAACCAAAGCAAAATTGGACAAATGAGATCACATCAAGCTAAAAAGCCTTCTACACAGCAAAGGAAACAATGAACTAAGGGAAGAGACAACCCATGGAATTGGAGGAAATATTTGCAAACTGTCATCTGACAAGGGACTAATAACTAGACAATATAAGGAGCTCCAAAAACTCAATAGGGAAAAAACAAATAATCCAATTAAAAAATGGGCAAAGGATCTAAATAGAAATTTCTCAACAGAAGACATACAAATGGTCAATAGGTGTATGAAACAATGATCAACATTAGTCATCAGAGAAATGCAAATTGAAACTACAATGGGACACCACCTCATCCCAGTTAAAATGGCTATTATCAAAAAGATAGGCAATAAAGAATGCTGGTGAGGATGTGGAAAAAGGGGGACAATCATACACTGTTGGTGGGAATGTAAATTAGTTCAACCACTATGGAAAACAGTATGGAGGTTCCTCAAAAAACTAAAAATAGAACTATAATATGACCCAGCAATCCCATCACTCCTATTCCCACTGGAGGGAAAATGCTTACTATATCATTGTAAGAAAAAAATCCCATTGTAGGGTATATATCCAAAGAAGGGGAAATCAGTATATCAAAAAGATACCTGCACTCCCATGTTTATTACAGCACTATTCACAATAGCCAAGATTTGGAATCAACCTAAGTGTCCATCAACAGATGAATGGATTAAAAAAACTGTGATACAGATACACAGTGGAATATTATACAGCCACAAAAATGAATGAAATCCTGCCATTTGCAACCACATGGATGGAACTGGAGAACATTATCTTAAGTGAAATAAGCCAGTCACAGAAATAAATCTCACATGTTCTCACTCATATATGGGAGCTAAATATTAAAAACTATTGTTCTCACGGAGACAGAGAGTAGAATGGTGGTTACCAGAGGCTAGGAAGGGTAGCAGGGTAGCTTGGATAAAGTGGGAATGGTGAATGGGTGCAAAATTATAGTTAGATAGTTACAATGAACAATATTTGATAATATAACAAAGTGGCTATAATCGATAATAAGTTAGGATATACTTTAAAATAACTAAAAGAGTAGAATTGGTATGTTCTTAACACAAAAAAATGATAAATACCTGAGGTGTTGGATACCTCAATTATCCTGATTTGATTAATTCATATTGTATGCTTGTATCAAAATATCACATATATCCTACAAAGATGTACAACTGTTATATAATTAATATAACATAATAATTAATAATTAAAAAGAATGTAAAATAAAAGAAATAACAAAAAATATTAGCATCTGTTGAATCTGAGTGGTTGGTTCATAAGTGTTTAGTATATTAAATTTATATGCTTTTCTTATGTTTGAAATATATAATTAAAATTTTATTAAAATTTGAAACTATATAATTGTGAGAAAGTGTAGGTGAATATTTTTCTGCTCGTGGAAGAAGGGAAGGTCTTTTGTATATAAAAGCAAACAATAAATCTTTGGGGGAGGGGGAGATACACATCTTAGGGTTGTGCTGAGCATTGTGGGGGGGGAGGGAATACCTCTAACCCTTCCTAGGGAAAGGCAAAGATATACAATGTAACCCAAAGGTCAAAAAAAAGAAAAAAAAAAAACAAAAAACTTTTATCGGGTGGTGGGCAGATGGGAGGGGGGAGGAGGGGAAGAATTTATACTTACAAAATAGGTGTGATGCGCACCACCTGGGGGTAGGACACGCTTGATGTTTTGGTAAGGCAAGGGGCAGGGGGAGGAATGGCAGAGGCAATATATGTAACCCTAACAAACAATAATTGTACCCCCATAATATGATAAAATAAAAAAGAGAAAAAAAAAGAAATACTATTTCTAAAACCCACTGTAAATAAATAAATAAATAAATAAATCACAAAAGTAAAGGCTGATAAATGCAACTACATAAAATATCAAAACTATATAATAGGCTCAAGCCTGTAATCCTAGCTCTCTGGGAGGCCGAGGTGGGCGGATCATTTGAGCTCAGGAGTTCGAGACCAGCCTGAGCAAGAGCGAGACCCCATCTCTACTATAAATAGAAAGAAATTAATTGGCCAACTAATATATATAGAAAAAATTAGCCGGGCATGGTGGCGCATGCCTGTAGTCCCAGCTACTCGGGAGGCTGAGGCAGCAGGATTGCTTGAGCCCAGGAGTTTGAGGTTGCTGTGAGCTAGGCTGACGCCACGGCACTCACTCTAGCCTGGGCAATAAAGTGAGACTCTGTCTCAAAAAAAAAAAAAAAAACTATATAATAAAAACACATCAAAAATTTGAATTACAAGCTGGGGAAATTATTTGTAATATGCATATATAAATGATAAGTATAAATATAGTCAGTATTGTTAATGTAAAAAGGCACTTTCAAAATGTATTTGTTCATCAAATTTTGAATATTAATAAACAAGAATATCATAAGGTTGATGAGTATGCAGTGAGATCACCACTTTTAACAACTGCTGGTGGGATTTTAAAATGGTTGAGTTTTGTGGATAGCAACTGAAAATATTAAAAAGAGCATTAAAATTTTTCATATTAAAAATAGACATAAATCTGATAAAAATGATGATCTCTAAGGAGATGACAGAAGTGACTTATAGTTTCTATTTTACATACAACTTCTTTTTTTGTACCTGGTTTGTATTGCTTTTATAATTTAAAATTATAATTACTTTTTAAATTTAAAATGTTTTAACAAAAAACAATCATTTTTATCTTTTGGCCCCAAATTCTACTTCTAAGGATATCATCTTAGTTAAATTATTAGACATGCACAAAACTTGATATACCAGATAATTTTTATAAGTTTTTATAATACTTTTTTTTATTCAGGATATTATGGGGGTACAAACATAAATTTTATAATACTTAAACATAGACATAATCTAAATATTAAATATTGAGGAATAATTAAATATACTGTGGTATACAAACATGACAGAGTAATATGCTGATATTAAAAATATATTTTTAAAAATAATACTGCAAGAAAATGCTTACTATATGATTTTAAGGAATAAAAGGATAGCTCAATGATGCTATTTGGTGTCAAGCTAATGGAAAAGGCTTTGCAATGTAATCTAAGTTGAGAAAAGGACAAATGTTTTTTATTGTAATAAGGTCATGGTTATGCTGGCAAGGAAGCAATTAATCTCCTATGAAGATCCAATGAAGAATTTTGGCAAGAAAGAAATTCTCCCTGGCTGAGATATGCTTCTTTGTTTTGTTTATTTTGTTTTCTCCAAGAATTTAAAAATATCAAATAGGAGACTGCAACCCAGAATGGAGGATCACACTGACATTATTCCGCCTCCATCCCCACTTCCAATTATAGGACTCAGAGCTCCCTACTCTCTTTCTACCAGAAAGAAAGAGCAATTTTAACTGACAACTGATACTGGAGACCAACAGTTCACAAGGAGAAAGAGCAAGAGAGTGTGAGAGAGAGAGCCAGCCAGAGAGTGAGAAAGAATGAATTGATATTGACCTAGGACTTGCAAATATCTGATTAAGGGATAATAGACACAGAAGAAACACAGTAAGTAGGAACTTTAGGAAGAAGGAAATAAGTTAAAAGGACAAACAGACTGAAAAGAGTAGCATGAAGAAAAGAAAGAGAAGGCATCCTCCTTCACACAGCTAGAGAAAACTTCTCATGGGACAACATCAAAGTGTAGTCAACCCACCCTCAGTAAATAGACAGGACAAGAGAGAAAAATCAAGGGTTCTCAAACCAGTCTTACAGGCACTCTGTATCCCCACCACTCTGTACAGTTTAATGAACAAAGGACTTGAGCAAAGAGTAGCTTGAATGCCTTTCAGTGATGTTTACTTGTGAGGATCACAAGATAATAACTGGTATAAGGAGGGGAAGAATCACTGCTGCTCCCACAGGAGGACAAGTAATGGTCTGTGGGGCTTGGGGGAGATGTGCCAAAGAGGCAATAACTCAGCCAGAAAATTTGTCCTTCATCTCCTCCTCTCCAGAGAATATCTAGAAATATATCATATGCGCCAAAAGAATAAATAAATAAATAAATAAGAAGCCTAAACTACAATATACATATACATAAATATATATTTCAAAATTTTCTATGCATATATATACATAGAAAAAGGAAAAAAAGGAGATGCCTTAAAATATTATCAATGTTTTCCTAGGATTTGGAATTATAGTTGATTTTTATTTACTTATACAGTACAATTATTCTTTTAAAATATTAACTAATGTATTTTTTATCCATTTTGGTAATGCCTTTTTGTCCTATAGTACACTCCACAATTAAAATGAGACCCTAGCACTGAAGCTTGTTACCCTGGGGAAGGGAGGACAAAAAATAACCTAGCATAACATATATTCAATTTTTTTTTACATTGGCGTTTCAGAATAACACTGTAAAATTCTTAGCTAAGAGAACAGTGTGAAGGCCAAACAAACTTTAGTTTGTTAGAGTGAGGCATTTGAGGGATATAAGGAGTATTTTGGAATTCCCAAAACTTGCCTGTGAATATCAAGATCAAAGACTGGTGGACCCAGGATTTATATCATGAACCGTCTAGTAGGGAAGAATTCTTAAAGATATAGGAGCAATTTTCCAGCCACAAAAAGAGGAAAGGAGAATCCTTTTTACACTGGGAAAGAAATATGGAGAGGATTGAGAGATTCCAGCAAGAGACTACAGATGCCAGTGTGTGGCAATACTCCTGATCCTCTCTCCACATCAAAACCCATTGATGTGAGGATGAGAACTGCAAAAATTTCAGATATATCTAAGAATTCTAAATATGCCCCACTTCCCAACTGCATCTTTTGGAGGAGGCTAATTCTAAGATTGCCTCAGGTGACCATGGAATGGCTGTGTTGAAGTAGAGATGGTAGTGTAGCATGTTTGAGCAGAGAGGAATTGATATATCACCACTTCCCCCAGAATCTCCCTTGACTTTCCAGGTGTCTAAATGGAGCAAGGAAAATGGCTAAGAATTGAGAAATGATGTGTCTGCCAGGGTGTCGTCATAGCATAGGGAAAGGGAACTGAGTAGTAGAAGATACAGATTGGACAGCCAGAGTCTGATGCCAGTAAATTTTACTGAGTTTCAGCAACTCTGCTCATCTATATGAACTGAAAAGCAGATAAGTTGGTCTGAAATTACTGCAAGGCTTCCTACCCTGCTACACACCTATCCCACCTTCAACCTATCACTAGACATTGCCCATACCAAGGGTGTTACACAAGTCAGCACATTAGCATTGAATGCACACAAGATGATACCCAAGACCAGTCTAGACAAACTACAAACACCTCAGTGGAGGTCAATAAGAATAGAAGGTTGCCACTTAGACCCAAAGGAAGTTAGAACACCCAGAAAAAGGGAAGAAGAGCTGAGCAGGGAGAATTACAAGGGACTGAGTTTAAAACCAGAAATGCTTAAGAGGTATCTTATGTTGTAAGACTAAGTTTGTTTTGGAAAGTTGAAATGCAGATTAAAAGCTAGGTGAATTTGAGTTGTAGAGAAATAAAGAACATTACACTCTTGTACATTTGAATTTGTGACTGTAGAATTTTCTACTTACTATACATCTTTAAACTTTCTAGAAGCTTCCAAATCTACTGAATATTTGCATTTATTCATTTGAACCCAAACAAAGAAAACATTAAAATAAAGCTATCAACATTTTCAAAGATGCAGATTGATATATGTTACTTTTTAAAGTTCTGTACTGACAGAAGTCTGCATTTACATCTAGAGGCACTATAGAAGAGTCTGTCCTGCACTAAAAACAGAGTGCACAAGTTAAGAAGCTAATAGTGACTTGCTAAATACATTTTAGATCAATATACATTAAATTTGTTAGAGGCTGTTAAAATCCATAAGTGTTTAGAGAAAAAATATTCTATGTTAAAAAAAGTGGAAATTCTTCGTTTCAGAGTGACATTTGATGAATACCTTGGTAAAGGTATAAACAAAGTGCTATAGGAGCCATTAGTTCCTTTGAAAGGTTCATAAATCTTTTGCAAGTTGAATCTGCAAACTAAACATATAAAGTGATGACAGTGAACACTGAATGAAGGAGACGTCCCTCGGTCAGATTGGCCGAGACCCAAAGTTAGCAGAACGGGAGCACATTGCTTGTTCCCACAATTAGCAGGATGTGACTTATTGACCAGCAGAGAGAACTGTTCCTCAGGGCAAATGCCCAAGGACGTGTGGTTTCGCATGGGAGCCAAGTTTGTCTGTTATCTGCATGTGGTACCAGACAGTAGAAGAGAGAATGTAAACATCTTCTTCTCTTGTGCTATGCAACCAAACCAGGCATCTTGTGATCTGCAAACAGTATCAAGCGTTGAAGGGCATCTCTTATGCTCTGTCTGGAGGAACAGGTGCTGTTGACCCGTGGGAAGTCACGTACCAGAAAGTAGCTGGGAAAATAGCTGGCATGAAAAAACAGCTGCAGGACGCTTGCCCAATTAAACAGTATAAAAATAAAACGACTGGTGCTTTAAGTGCTGCAGTCTTGAGCCGTCTTTGTGTCTGTATGCATTTTTTTCCTGGGACTGCAGCCAATTTTCTTGTGTCCGCGTTTTATGTCTATGTCTTTATGTGTGTCATCCCCCGTCCTGCAAGCGGGCCATGACACTGAAAATTTCTCTTTCTTTAACAAATCCCCTAATGGCCATGTGACTGATGGTAAGGTAAAGAGGACATAATCAGGAATGCTTCCTGCTGACCTGAAGTATATGTGGTATTACTACAGACAGAAGAAT
The DNA here is from genome assembly GCA_008750895.1 of Mirza zaza. NCBI lineage: Eukaryota > Metazoa > Chordata > Mammalia > Primates > Cheirogaleidae > Mirza > Mirza zaza. Next base: position 58,421 of record VSMD01133544.1, read on the forward strand.
ACACTTCTTCCTGTCATTGTTGGACTCAAGCCAGGGATTGCAAACTCTTAGTACTCTAGCTAACCTAGCCCAAAAACATTTTTATTTTAGCTCACAATTTTCCTTTAAATAAATATAAATGTCCTTAGATATATCATATGCTCTCCAGTTCACCATTAGACACACCATTCCCTTTTGAAAAATCAGCACCATGCAATCATTAGGAATAGAGACTCTAGAAGACAGAGTACATGAGTTGAAATTCAATATCTATCACTTATTAGCCATGTGACCTTGGGAAAAGGATTTAACCTTTCTGAGCTTTGGTTTTCTCATCTCTAAAATGGGGATAGTAAAAGTAGAGTTGTAATGAGAATTAAATGAGTTAAAACTTGTAAAGAACTTAGAATAATGCCCAATACACAGTAAGCCAAATGAATATTAGCTTATCTCCAGCATAATTATGTGCTTTCCCTGGCCCCTATAAGCATTTGGGCTCATACCTCTGGGCTTAATTTTATCCCCAAGAAAGCTTTCATCTTGACCTTTCATTTAAGCAATTTGGGTGGCCCTCCCTACATGGTGTGAAATGAGGAATTCCAAATTCTTCTATTTCCACATATTCCCCTTATATATACCACATGACTGACCTATTGCAATTATCACAAAACTCTTCTGAGCTACTTTAAACTATAGGAGATACTAAGGGTACAAGATACAGTCCCTGTTTTTAAGCAGATTACTGACCAATGAGAGAGACTGGAATTGTACATGACAAGTAAGTACAGAAGATTATATATGCTAAATGCTAGGTGGCTGAAGTCTGTTGCAGAAAGCAATGATCATAGAAGGATCAAGTGGACCAGGTAGGTTCTATAAGAGAGTATGGGACTTGAACTAGTTCTTGAAGGAAGAATAAGACTTGAATCTGCCTAGACAGTAGATAGAGGAAGGCATTCTGAGGAAGATCCATGTGAGTAAAATACAGAGGCAAAAACATAATCTGAAAGTTTGAGCAATTATACACAGATTAAATTTGAGTAGGGAGTTGGTTATGTGTCAGAAATTATAGGAGATGAGGCTGGGCCCATGGATGAGAACTGCATTGTGGAGTGCACTGAATGCCAGATAAAGGGGCTAAAGGTTTTATCTTGAAAGCAGTAGAGAGTCAATAAAGATTTCAAATCTGGGAGAGGTTAGGAGAAAGAGGGAATGATTTCTACAAAAGAATATTTATGAAGACTAATCTTTTAGCAGGGTAAAGGATGAACAGGGCCACTGGACAGCAGGGCAGTTAAGACATCAGAGACAAAATATGAAGACTAGCTGGGAGGCTATTGCAATAAACAGTCTGAGATTAAGTTGACCTAGGTCTGAATCAGGGTAAGACCTGTAAAGGAAAGGAGACAAGTCAATAAACCCATTCTACTAAGTGAAGTATCCCAAGGATGAAAAAATAAATACCACATGTACTCACCAGGAAATTGGTTTCACTGATCAACATCTAAGTGGACATATAGGAATAACATTCATCGGAGATCAGGCAGATGGGAGGGGGAGGAGGGGATGGGCATATACATACATAATGAGTGCAATGTGCACTGTCTGGGGGGATGGACGTGATTGACGCTCTGACTCTGGGGGGAAGGGGGAAAAGGCAACATATGCAACATAAACATTTGTACCCCCATAATATTCTGAAATTAAAAAAAATACATAATTGCAAAAAAATTGGAAAATATAGACAAGACATAAATAAAACAGAACAATCAACCATAAAAAAAGAAAATGAAGGCCCTCAAACTTTTTGCCCAATTAAATTATATCCCTTCATCAAAATGAAGAATTAGTTCCTCAAGAACTCTGTTTCCCCATAGCTTTATGTGCACTTGTCCATACTGAAGTACACCAAAACATTCTGTTAACATCTCTATTTCTTCTTAACTTAAAAGTTCCTCCAGGTTATGGCGTTTGTCCATTTTTTTGTCTCTCTAGAACTTAGCACAATGCCTGACACGTATTAAAGTTTTAAAAAGTGTAAAACTGAACTGAAGATCAATAGAACTAGGTAACTTTTGATAAATGGAGAAAGAGTAGCTGTTGAGGCTGCTTTGTACTTGGAAGATTAAGAGAATATGACAAAAAGTAGTAGTTCTGGAAGAGGAGCAGATTTGGGGGTAAACGGAAGAAATTTCCAGGAGTGAGAGGTTTGAATCTTTATTTCTCTTTCTCTCCTTCTCCTTCCCCCCTCCCTCTTTCCCCTTTCCCCTTTCCCCTTTCCCCTTTCCCCTTTTCCCTTCCCTTCCCTTCTCTCTATATCATCTCTTAACAGGTAAAATTATTATTTTGGAGGGATAACAAAACTTCTAATAATTTGGCGCATATATGTTATGGGACAACTACAAGAAATAGAGCTTCGTGGGGAATGGGACACAGGAGCAATCAGTTTGAGCTTAGACAATGAAAAGAGATAGAGCATCTGGGTGATCCGGTGTATAAAATGGAGGGAAGAGTTAGGGAACCTGAGGTGGGGTACTTAAAGAGTGGGGGTGGGGGCTCTAAAAGAGTAAAGTATTCATTGACCAATATAACAATCAGATTAATGTCACCATGACTATCAACTTTGGGTTTGACCTTTCACTGTCCCTGAAAAGATGAAGTCACATACTATTAATGGAAATGTGAAAGGGAAAATTTCAAATATAGTCATGTTACCTTTGTGTTAACCAACCTGCTATGGTCCACAACTGTACTTCCATCTCCATAGGCCCAGGGACACTGCTTATCTTAGGGACTATCATTTGAACAGCTTAAAAAAATACAGAAAACTATCTCTTATCTCCTGGAAGTAGATGGATTTCAGTGTTAAAGGAGCTTATAAAATTTGACAATTTCCCAGTGGCAAGGCATGGCCTTTTTACTGAACTGCTCAAAACATATCTGTTCCCTTTCATCCTGAGAGATAACCATGAAATGGTTTGGCTGCCTTCTAATTCTCTGGCAGTAATATAACATGTCAATATGGCTCAAATGAGTCATCATCATCAATGAGGCATAGGCCTTGTACAGGGTAGAGCATACACTGATGCTCAATAAATGTTACTGGAATTAAACTGAATTGTAGTGGTGGTTATGAATTTGCCCTGATTTAGCCACACATGGGCAAAAGCAACCCATTTGTGATATTTCTGGCAAGGTATAGGTATATAGTATAGCTAGGAAATGAAGCAAATAAACCTAACAAAACTATTGACACAGAGTGGGAAACTAGAAATTTCATGGGCTTTAGAATAAGACATACTCGGATTTGAGTCCTAGCTTTGATACTATCTCTGTGAACTGGGGTAAGTGTATTAACTTCTCTGAGCTTCACTATTGCATCTTAAAAATGAACATTATAATAATGACTATCTCATACTGTTGTTACTAGGATTAAATGGTATGATCCATAATCATTTTATGATACACTTATGAGCATGGTGTACTTATAAGCATCAGATAACAATAGTGGCCTCATGAACTTCAGTGCCTTAACCAAGTCAGTAAAGCATTGTACCATTACAGCTAGACCGGTGTGGTAGACAGAATAATGCCCCCCCACCAAAGGTGTTCATGTTCTAATCCCTATAAATACGTTATTTTATATGGCAAAATGGATTTTCAAATGTTATTAAGTTAAAGATCTTGAGGAGGGTAGGTTTTCCTGCATTATTCATGCAGGCCCCATGTAATGGTCCTTACAGGAGGAAGGCAAAAACATCAAAGGCAGAAAAAGGAGATTTGATGACAGAAACAAAGGTTGAAGTGATATGCTTTGAAGATGGAGGAGGGAGCCATAAGCCAAGGAACGCAGAGAACTTCAAGAAACTGGAAAAGGCAAGGAAATACATTCTTCCCTAGAGCCTTCAAAAGGAATGTAGCCCTATAGACACCTTGACTTGAAGATTTCTAACCTCCAGAACTGTAAGATAATAAATTAGTGTTGTTTTGGGCCACTAAGTTTGTGGTAACTTGTTACAGCAGCAAAAGGAAACTAGGAAATCTGGATTTGGATAAAAATTTTAAAAGGATTCAAAAAGCTGTTGTCATCCTCCAAAAAATTGGCTTTCAGGCTGGTATCATGAAATATCTCCACAGCTTGACATGATAGCAGCCATTACTTATAAAACAGCAAAACAAACAAAAACCACCTGAATTCCTCTTCCAAATCACAGTGTCACTCTGGAACACAAGATCTTGATTGTTATCACTGGTGACATTTCTTAAAACTTGGTCGTAGAATAGCTAATATGGACTAAAAGGAAAAGTTTGTATAGATATTTGTGACCTTTCTCATGGATGATCTTCAATGTGGGGATGCAAGAGATAGCAAGAAACATGGTAATCATTCCCTTTACCCTTTAAGAAAAAATGGCCTGCTTTACCCTCTTGTGCCTAAGGGGTGATTCCAATCTAGTGACTGACTGGCACTGTTCTTATGGGTAATACAAGAAGCCTTCTGGTTGCTGCTCAAAGCATCAATTGCATTTGATGCTGAGGTGACAACTCTGCAAGTGTGCCATTTGCACTGCTTTGGTGTGAGACAGAGAAAGGAGATCAGAACTACTATAAAAATATGCTTGGGTAAGTTGCTTGCCATTGTCCCAGGGCCTGTGCATAACTTCAGAAGAAAATGAGACACATTTGAATGTTCACTTTCACTAGATTAGGAATGTGCTACTTTCAATTTACAAAACCGCTGGAGCATTTTGCTCAATACCGAACCAACGCTGACTTATTTTCAAAGAAGACTACTTTTCCATGTAATGCATTTTAACTGCGCAAACGATGGTTGGGAATTCCATTCTTCCCTTCATTATTGTGCATTTTTTAAAATGTAGCATCCAATGTAAAAATCACAATGGACACAATGTTTGTATTCTCTTGTCAGTGTCAATATATTCAGCTTTAGTTTTTAAAGAAGCAAGCTTCTTTCTGTTGAAAATAAAATCTTAACCATTAAGTTATTGGGGGAAAAATATCAGATATCCTCTGAGAAGATCAAACTTTGTATTTTCTTTACATATTGTTCATGGTAATTCCAGATGTCTAATGGTCATTAACCTGTAATCTTTACCCAACTAATAGGATCTCTGTACTGACTCCCCCCTTTTCAGTAAATGACCAACATTAGAAGTCAAGCTCATATCCTGGACCTCAATATAATGCCTGACATTTGTGCATACATGTATTCATTCATCTCTTCATTCATTCAACAAATATTTATTGAGCATCTATCTTTTATCGGGTGCATGGTATTGGGAATATAGAAGTGAACAACCTTGGCATCACAGAGCTTGAGGTCTAATGAATGGTACATAGCAGATATGTGTTATGTGTTTAATAAATGAATAAATATATTCATTCATCTATAGTTCAAAAGTTAATTTATGTGCATGTGTGTATAATTATATGGTGTTTAGAACTAAAGAGGTGAGAAGACAACATGGGGGCAATGAATCGCCTATACTTAATCTTCTATACCTGTGCCACTGATGCTAGTTATAGCATGTGACCACTAATGGTAACATGATAACCCTGAGATCTTCAATTATGGTCAATACATTCTTATTAAGGCCGGAAAATAGACTCAGATACTTTGGACAAGAGTTGGGAAGAAAATAATTTCCAAGTAGCCTTTAAAAAACGAATTACCTCAGAGTCAGCAAAGAGTAGTGGTTTCCAAACAACATGGGATATGGAGTCAGAGAGCCTGATTTGAATCTGAGCTCTGTTATGCGGATTTGGGTACCTCTCTAAATGTCAATTTAATGTTTAAGGTGGGGATAATAATACTGGCCCCAAACAGTTCTGAAGATTAAATGAGGCAGTGCAGGTAAATGACTTACCATAAAATCCAATACAAAGTAGTAGTAATAACAGTTGCTGTCATTGTTTTTGGTATTATGCTGATTTCTCACAGATGCAGTTAGCTAAGAATTTACTACATTCTGACTACCCAAACCTCATGGCTTTCAAATGTAACCAAAAGTGAAAATGTGTCACAGAAAAAAAATGTAATTTTTATTCTACTTTCTGATCGATACATCTCCTCCATGATGTCTTCTCTCTCTTTTTAGTTCTAAGAGCTCTCTTTAGTTCTAAGAACTTAGTTCCAAGTTATAGTCATCACACACACACACACACACACACACACACACACATGAATTAAGCCAGCGATGATATACCAGCTGTGATGGACTGATAGTTTTTGCCTAATTTGTTGAGAAGGACTCTGAGATTGCATTAAGAATAAATATATAAAAGTAGCATGATTGATCTGTAATTTTGGTCAAGGACTTGGATTAGTTTGTGACAGCATGCTTATTCTACCTTCAAGAAAGGTAGGTCATTAACACTTCAGTATGATTTTAAATGTCTTTTTAAAAAAATTTTGGAACACACATATGCCTTTTAAGTTTTAGTGCTTATTGTGGAATAAAAGTCTTGGCTTCCTATTAAAGAAATTTCTGGCATTAGGAGGCAAGTAAGAGAGAGATTTTGTTGTGAGGGAAGCATTGCCTTTCTGAAACTATCATATGACATAATGACCTGCTTTATTTTTGTATAAGTTGGGCCTTAATTTTGTGATTTCACAGATGTATTTGTCATAGACAAATGTAAGACAACATACTTCCCTTAATAAAAGTTTCACTAACAACCTATTAAAGAGACAAGATTCTATATTCATACAAAGGAATACTAATCAGCAATTAAAAATGAAAGAATTACTATATATGCAACAATATGAATAAATCTCAGACATTTTGCTGAGAAAAAAAGGGCCAGACACAAAAGAGTACATATTATATGATTCTATTTATGTATATGAATTTCTAAAGCACATAGAACTGCTTTATGTGGCAGTTCTCTGACTTGATTATGCGACAGAATCACCTGGAGAGCCTGTTAAAACACAGTTCTCTGGGCACCATTCCCAGAGTTTCTAATGCAATTGGTCTTGGGTGGGGCCTGAAAATTTGCATTTCTAATGCATTCCCAGGTAATGACGATGCTGTTGGTTCAGGATCCACAATATGAAAACCATTTATAGATTATGATAGAAGTCAGAATAGTGGTTACCTCCTCTGTGCATGTGTGTGTGTGGGGGGGGAGTGGGGGAGGGTTGGTATTGATGGGGAAGGGGCACAAAGAAACTTGCTGGGATGGTGTAAATCAGGGGTCCTCAAACTTTTTAAACAGGGGGCCAGTTCACTGTCCCTCAGACCATTGGAAAGTGCGCAGTGTGGGCCCAGGACTAGTCGGCTGCTAAGCAGAATAGGCAGTGGCAGCAAAAACACCCAGAGGGCCGGATAAATGTGCTAGGCGGCCCGTATGTGGCCCACGAGCTGTAGTTTGAGGATGCCTGGTATAAATGTTCTGTATTTCAACTGGGTGGTGATTATATAGATATATACATAGGTAAAATATTATCCAGCTATACCCTTCAGATTTGTGTCTTTTACTGCATGTAAATTATACCTTTAATTGGAGGAAAGAACGTGGGCTTTGGAATCAAGCAAATCAAATTTAAATTCCCAGCTCTGCCACTTACCAATTCTGTGACATTTGCCAAGTTATTTCACTTAGCCAAGCCTTACTATTTTTACATATAAAACAGGGTTCATAATAGTACTAAATCATAAGGTGGTTGTGAGAATAAGATGATCCCTGTTTGGTGCTGAGTACCATATTTGGCACAGAGTACACACTTTGTAAAATGTTTGCTATTATTTTGAGATGTGAGTCTAAATTGCAGGGATCAATTAGTTCCTCTTTTCTCTCCTTCCCCCATGCTCCTATTCCTCTTCTTCATTTGCACTGGCATTCTTCATCTTAGAAAAGCCCTCATTCATTAACTCCACCTTGACTAGTGGAGTTTCTACTGAAACAGAACTATTTCTTCCTTCATAATAACAGCAGCAGGCCCTGGCCTGGAACCACCTTCCTTCCTGCAGCTGTATCAATTGAGACACATGCACCTTGGTGCTCACCATGGGCATAGAGTGTTTCCTGAATGTTTCCGAGAGTCCCTGGACTAGATAAACTACCCATGAAATCCAATTCAATTTAGGGAAATAGGTTATAAATATGACTCAATGAAGGCAACTCTCTGAGGAAATAATTTTGGCAGTGGTTCACTCCAAGGACACAAACTGAAGGCAAACACATCCAGGTTACAGATTCAAGCCCTTCTTCCCTGTTTGCAGTGATCTCTCAACTTAGAGCCTCCATATTTTTTGCTTTAAGGCTCTTTAAATACTGCTAGTTCTAAAAATCTACTCTAATAGGGACATTTATTTGATTAATTCATTACTGCCCTCTCTCATCTCATGCTATGAGGTAAGATGCAGCATTTAGTTTGATTCAAGGTATACTGCTTGAACCTTTTCTCTGTGCCAACCACTGTGCTATCTGAGTCAGATACAGACCCAAAGCATACCTGATCCTAACCTTTGAGCATTCTATGAATGGGGTAAGAAAACCACGTAAGCAGATGATGATAGTTAAAGCAAGATGTATGAAGCTAACACTGAATGGAACAATGAACATTCTAAAAACAAAAATAAAAAAAGGTAAAAAAAAAAAAAAAGATAACACTGAATAGGAGCATCTAAATCTATATTGGAAGGCAGGGCCTATGGGGAGTGCTAAGAAAACTTCCTGAAAGAGATCACCTATAAAGATCCTCAGAATCAGAGGAAGTAGGCTAAAGGCAGGAGCTCATTTCAGTATAAAGGCAGAAGAGACAAGATGTTTGAATGGGGATGGGAAAGGATATTTAAGGACCAGATTTCATTTGTAGGCAGGAATGAAATATCCCAGAGAGGATCAAGGAACGATGGGCCTAGTTGGACCTAGAAACAGGAATGGATGTAGCCATTTTGCCAAGCATCCAAGCTTATTCAAAGCAGAGTTGAATCAAACCTCTTTTCTGCCACACCTTTTTGTATACTTCTACGCTACATTACTCAACCCCCAAATTAACCTTCCTAGGCCTGGGGATAGAGGCCCCAAGAGCATAGATGGTACTATTGAACTGAGAGGACTTTCTTTTTTTTTTTTTTTTTTTTTGAGACAGAGTCTCACTTTATTGCCCAGGCTAGAGTGAGTGCCGTGGCATCAGCCTAGCTCACAGCAACCTCAAACTCCTGGGCTCAAGCAATCCTACTGCCTCAGCCTCCCGAGTAGTTGGGACTACAGGCATGTGCCACCATGCCCGGCTAATTTTTTTTTTCTATATATATATTAGTTGGCCAATTAATTTCTTTCTATTTATAGTAGAGATGGGGTCTCGCTCTTGCTCAGGCTGGTCTCGAACTCCTGAGCTCAAACGATCCGCCCACCTCGGCCTCCCAGAGAGCTAGGATTACAGGCTTGAGCCACCGCGCCC